>CAIGRQ010309030.1:0-10660 GCA_903798375.1 Fraxinus sp. D2006-0159
TCCGCGAATAATAACATCTGCGAAAATTGCACTCAGTCCGGTGGTCTATGCGGAACTAATCAGGATTCTCAATCATTTGCTTGTTATTGTGCTTATGGAACTTATCCGTCAACTTGCAACACTACTGAAACTGGAAACGGTACGTGAAACTAATTTTTTTTTGCTTGTTTAGGAATATAATTATCTGTAAACGCACGATTCCTTCCTGACTTTTCCAAATCTCTGATTTTCCAACAAAATCCAGAATATCAGATGAGTCTGAGTTAGTATTAATTCGTTCTTTCAAAGCACTATATATCAATGGAATCACCGGTATATGTCACCGGGGCGAATCTAGGACCGAACTGTTAATATGTAGTATAAAAAATTTACACGCACATCAAAAATGAAATGGACTAGGGACTACAGTCGATCCAACCCCCCCTACATCAGCCCCTACATATCCCTGATTATGCAGAAAAGGAAAGGCATGTTTTATATATAGGTTTTGAGGATTTTCTTTTTCCTGATATATGGACCAAAAATATAGGTTGTTCAAATTCATCCTTCGTTGTACCAAGGATTAAGAACAATCCGGTTTCCCGTCCTCTCCTCTGTTTCATCCATATTTCCAGGTTTTATCTTTTCTAGTTCACTTTAGTATACCCATATCGAGTACTCTTAAGGAACTATATTTTTAATCCCTTTCGTGTAGAGAATTGGGATTGTACTTCAAAGAAATGTCTTTTCTTATACTTTCCTCGATTCCGATGCTATCATGGGCTTAACTCCCCCTTACAATTCCATCACATATTTTCATGTTTAGTTGTTGAGTGTCTTCTGCACACTTTTTCAACCATTCAGACCTTAGTTTTCAAAGTATTTTATTATGTGTATTTGGTTTGGGTTGGCAGTCTTCTTTTAGTGTTAGAATTTGACCATTTTTTGCTTTCACATTTTCCAAGTTGGATTAGGAAAACGCTGTGGTGGAAATTAACCAACCAATATATATTGTCGCTGTCTTGACTAATATTTCACACAAATTTTCAATTTACTACATAAATAATATTTTTCTATTCCTTTGGTTCCTTCTAAATATATTCAAATACGCACTATATCCTTTAACTCGTTTCAATAAAATTCTACTATTCTTGTAGCTTGTAAGCATCCTAAACTTCTTTGAGTCGAGAAAAGATACGTTTCAACTATTTAAAATCGTAATTCGTTTTTTAATTAGTATACCTTCAACTTTTATTACTTCTTCAACATCTATGCTTATGTATCAAATAGTACGAAGGAATTCTTAGTTTTTATTTTTTATTTAAAAAAAAAAAAAAAGACAACATATTTTTGGCCTCTTTTTTTAAAATCTTATTCTTTTTTCCTAAATTCATTTTCATCCACACATTTTATGGGATTCAAAATTTTTCAACCATAAATTCTACCAACTTTTATTAAAATTTACTTAAAATCTGATTTTAGCCAAATAAAAAAGGGACATGATTTCAAATATTATGAGAAAGATTGAAAATGAAAGGTAGAACTTCTCTAATTTTAAATTAAATGGACGTTTTCTTGAATTATGGAATATTGATTAAAAAATGCAGTGGGAAAAAAAATATTGCTAAGAAAAAGACTTTTATTCACGCGGACTCCACGCGTATGTGAGAGGGTATAACACTTTCTGTACAAATGAAATTTTCCTTTTTAAATTATTTGGTGCTTCTTAGTTTCCTCGCTCTCTCTTTCAAATCACACAATACATTTCTTTATTTTCATTTAAGTCTCTACCAAATATTTCGGTCACCATAAATAATGTGGGCACCCAACAATAATATCGGTCACTGTTCATGAAAGTGATTTTCAATATATTAAAAAGAAAAATACCTAATGTCAAAAATTGTGGGCAACCAAGTCAAAACGAAGACATTTCAAATAGACCTGACCCCATCACGAGTTTAATTAACAAAATATCTACTTTTTATTTTCTTAATTTCTCTAATTTCAATTTATAATTACTCTTAGGGCTCGTTTGGAAAACTTTTAAAATGTCAAAAGTTACTTTTAAATACTTTTTTAACCGAAGCGTATCATAATTTATGACAGGATAAGATTTTGGTTGTTTCATAATTCATTCACTAGCCTCTTCAGACAGTACCTTAGTCAAAAAAAGGCAACTCTGAACGTTAAAAAATGGCAAAAAGAAACACACTTCTTCAACGTCGTTCTAACTATGCCTCTCTCTCCCCCTCTCGTCATCATACTCATAACCACCATTCTAGCGGCGGCATATTCACAAGGCGCCACCGCCACACCGTCCTCCCTCAGTAGTTATGCTAACTGTAACCGAACCTTTTCGTGCGGCATTATCCGCAACATCACATACCCATTCACCGGCGGCGAGCGGCCCTCCCACTGCGGCCTCCCCGAGTTCGCACTCACGTGCCGAGACAACGCCTTCACAGAGTTCACCAGCAACTCGGTCACCTACAGAGTCCGCCAACTCGACCAAACTCGGAATACCATGAATCTGTCCCGTTCAGACCTTTACAACACCACCTGCCCTTCTGAATTTCATAATTCTACTCTCAATTCTACACTTTTTGACGATGAAGGGATGGAAAACGAAGTTCTCAACTTAATCTACGGCTGCAATACATCGGTCATGCCCTTGAGACCTTACAATCTTTTCAGCTGCAATTCGAGTGGTGATAATTTTAACTATGCTTTTTATTTAATCGGGCCGGTGCCAAATGACCCTATATTGAGGATCATATACTGTAATGTGAGTATTTCTGTTCCAATTTTGAGGGCTGCGGGTGATAGGCTAACTGGATTCAATATCAGCCTTGAGGAGGCCTTAATGCAGGGTTTCAGTGTGAATTATAGCAATCCATATGAGAGTAACTGTTCTGAGTGTAATAGATTTGGCGGTCAATGCGGGTTTGATTCGGGTTTAGGTCAACCCGTTTGTATTTGTGGCGATAGGCCTTGTCCCTTTGCTTTGACACCTCCTCGAAATGATTCAGTACCTTCACAAGGTAATGGGCACAATAAATTCTAGTAAGACTGATAGTAGGAAATTTTAATAACTCAGTGCCTTGATACTTCTCTTTAATGACATTCTTGGATTGTTATTATCATCTTGAGTTTTAAATTCTCTTTTGCAGACGGCCTGAATCCTGTTTTCTTTATTCATTTGATTTCGTTTTCCCTTCACTTAGTCAAAGCATTTGTATTTCATCTTTCTCACAACTGCAATTTGATGCGAGATTTCATCCATCCCTTCAATATTCCTCGAGAATTAATCCATTATGTGCTTTTCCCTCTTGTCATCTTGTCTGAATTCCTATTCTAAAATGGCTGGTGAGCAAAATTGTTATGGGAACGCTTACAGATTATACCAGCTATGGTAATGCTTTAATCATGAATTCAATTTTCATTGATACCATTTAGCGTTTGTGTAGATAAGTTTGTTGAATATAATCTGTTGTTAAGGAAGTTTGGAACTAAGTCGAAAAGAGCAAGAAGTCACATTCCAAACAGGAAACAAATAAGTCCTATATTAGTATAATGGGAAATGCAGCTTTCTGTAAGTTATTACATCCTCGTCGTTAAGTTTGATGATCCTACTCAACTTTGTCTACATTTTTTTATAGTATATTGCTGCTCGCACTATCTTGATTTTAATGCCTTCAAAAAAATTTATGCTCTTTTATTATGCAGGATGGAACAAGGGAACTAATTCTCCCGTGTCTAGCTATTCTTGAATTGCTTTGTTTACTACTAACATTCTTCAATCTAATTACAGCTGCAGGGGGTGGTAAAAATAAAACGGGAATGAATGTCGGTATGATCTTGTTCTATGTACAAAAAAAAAAACTTTTTTGACTTATATCTCCAATACGATAGGCTTGAAAAACTAATCTTTGTCCTCTCTCCTTGATTTCCAGGCCTTTCCATAGCAGGTGCAGTTCTTGCTGGTGTTGGCTTAGGTTGGTTAATTTTCCACTATAGGCAGAAGAAAAAACAACGGCTTGCTAAACAATCTACGGAAACTATGAGCAAGGACCTTCTACATCCTCCAAGCAAAAGCATCTCGACTCCCCCTTCGACTATGTTTACCAGAAGCATCCCCTCTTATCCCTCTTCAAAATCCGACTTCGGTAGGACCAGTTCCTATTTCGGTGTGCAGGTCTTCAGCTATAATGAACTTGAAGAAGCTACCAATAATTTTGATCCTTCTAGAGAACTAGGAGATGGTGGCTTTGGGACTGTATACTATGGTACGAGTACGACACCTTGTTAGTCGGATATGTGCAGCATTTTTTATGCAGCTATTGATATTTTGATTTGTTAACAGGGGTGCTAGCTGATGGTCGTGTAGTTGCTGTCAAGCGCTTATACGAGAACAATTTCAAGCGTGTAGAGCAGTTCATGAATGAAGTTGAGATCCTTACTCGGTTGAGGCACCAGAACCTTGTGACATTGTATGGATGCACTTCAAAACGTAGCCGAGAACTGCTGCTTGTCTATGAATATATACCAAATGGAACAGTGGCTGATCATCTTCATGGGAAACGTTCCAATTCTGGCTTGCTATCCTGGACTGTGCGGTTGAATATTGCCATTGAAACAGCCAATGCACTGGCTTATCTCCACAAATCAGATATAATACATCGTGATGTCAAGACCAACAACATTCTCCTTGACAATGACTTCCATGTAAAAGTTGCCGATTTTGGGCTTTCCAGATTGTTCCCCAACGACGTCACTCACGTGTCAACGGCTCCACAAGGGACTCCTGGCTATGTCGATCCAGAATACTACCAGTGCTACCAACTCACGGAAAAGAGCGATGTTTATAGCTTTGGAGTGGTTTTGATCGAGCTTATATCATCGTTACAAGCTGTGGATACCAACAGGCATCGCCTCGATATTAACTTGGCTAACATGGCGGTCAACAAGATTCAAAATCGCACATTGCACGAGTTAGTCGATTTGAGTCTTGGATTTGAGACGAACAGCGTAGTGAGAAGGATGGCTACATTAGTCGCAGAGTTAGCTTTTCGGTGCTTGCAACAGGAAAGAGATATGAGGCCTTCAATGGAAGAAGTGTTGGATGTTTTGAGAGGAATTCAGAACGGAGATTTGAACGCTCACAAGGTAGAGGTTGTCGATATTTTGATAGACGGTGAGGTTGGACCATTGAAGGGTAGTGTTGCTCCTTCATCACCGGATTCAGTCATCACTGATAAATCGGTTAGCACCTCTACACCTAATTCTAGTGGATGAGAAATTGAAGTTATGCTATAGATACAGATACTGACTCTGGTTGGTGATTGTCATCAGATATCACTTTAATGGGGTAGAATTTCATTATGTTTCATCTCTTTGCCTGTTCCTTTTTTATTCTGAGTATATGGTTTTGACAGTCACCTAATGCTTATTTTAAGCTTCAAAGGGATGTACATAGTAAGTGGAGCTGTTTTCTTAAATTATACTTCTATCAATTTTGTATCTAATGTGTTTTTCCAGTGTTACTATATGAATACTGATAAAATAATTATTTTGCTTCTGTGTACCAGCATGAAAAGAACAGACTGCTTTGCTAGCCTGCAAATTTTTTAACAGCACGTTGGCATAAAAATGAATAATTTTACTTGTACATAAATAGTTACAAAAAGTTATACAGATGTCAAAAAGAGAGTGGACATTTTTTTATTTTTCTTTTATTTGATTGAAGAAATTTTTATATAACCACAACATGTGTACGTACACTAATCTACAAATTGCGATGTACATGGAGCACAAGTGCATAGAAAGACGCAATAGCAACGATTTATTATATCGTATTATTAGTATTATTTGTCTTTTATTTTCGTAGCGTTTTGTTGTATTGTTTATATGTTATGCGTCTTTAATTACTTCGTGTTGTTTTATTTATTTCGTAGCGTCTTATTGTCTTATTTTATTTGTTAATATGTATGGTATTATTTATTAGTTAGTATCAATCATTGTATTATGTTAGATCAATTAATACATTACGCCATGTTTAAAGAATGTGTGTCAAACAGAGCTAATAAAGTAATGCTACGATGACTATGTATTTAATCTAATTTTGATTAATACTGACTCTAATTAATTGTGTTCACGAAAATATGCTTTATAAATCACCGGTTCGTTAACAAATAAGCAACTGTGAAGCTTTGATGAATCAAGAGCAACATATTGAAACAGTTTCTTCAAGCGGTCAAATCAAGCACGGAGTGTATATCGAAGTCGTTTGAATGCATCAATAAAGGGAAAATAACAAAAAAGGAATCCGGGTTGGAGGCATATATGTGTGCGGCCATCAATTGTAACCTAAAGCATGATTCTCATGACATTCGACATCCTCACCACAAATTTAAAAGATAAGCGCATTTGCCCTTTCAATCTCAATCCAATTTTTCAATTCCGTGCTGAATACATCAAAAATCCATTGAAGTCCTTTAACATTTTTATTAATGGATTGACCTAAACTATTTGCAGATGCAATAAAAATTTAGTAGTAAATCGCAATTTTCCTTCCCAATTCACCTGATACCACTCTCGAAAGTTACTTAAATTGTAAATAAAACAGAGAATTAAATTGCAAAAGAACAGGGAAGTAAAATTAAAATTCAGTCACAGCTTGACGAAGGCGTACCCAACTTCTTTTTGACTTTTTTGAGGTCAACGAACCCGTAGCCATCAACATCGACGGATCTGAGCATTCGTCGGCAGACATTGAGGCTAAACTTCTTACCGACGTCCTTGAATACCGATTGCAACTCACTCGCCGAGAATTTTCTCTTCCTGTCCATGTTGTACACATCCTTCAACTCCCTATTGTCTCCACTGCCACAGAAGGTCACCTTGAACTCGTTAATATCAACGTAACCATCGCCGTCTGTGTCTAATTCCGACGTCATGCGCTTCAATTCCTCCTCTCCAGTTTTCGGGCCGATCAGCTTCAAAGTTTTGCCGAATTCTGATAACGAGATTTTGTGATTCTCATTGATGTTGGATTTCTTGAATTTCGCTGTGAACAAAATCGGTGGTTGTTCGGAGTTTTTCTCCATGGTTAGAGAATGTAGGGATTTTTTCTAGGGTTGCCGGTGATTATTTAGAGTGACGGGTAGGAGTGGGCTTGAATCGGCCCGATCCAACCTAAAATGGGTCAGCTCGGGTTGGTTTATGGATGAACCCGGGTCAAATCGAGTAAAATAAATTTAAAATTATTTTTCATTCTTTTTCAATCACTCATTGTCTAAAAAAAATATTATTCTAAAAATTATAATTTTAAATAATGGAGACCAAACGGAGCTTAATTGCGAGAGTTTACTTTTTTGTCAAAGAGCAAAGATCCAGTGGAATGCGTTCGTACTACACCGAATTAAATTTATCTCGACTACGCTTGACTTGATTCTTCAGATTCAAATAAGGGTAGATATGGTTCCATTTGGTTTTATTTCTAAGCAAATCGAACCAAATTTATTTTATTTCAATAATGGAATCAAATAACTTTTTTTTTTAAAGGATATGGAACCAATAGGAATCAAGTCATTCGATTATGGTTTGATTTAGTTTGGGTCTAATTTCATTTTTAAAATTTTCTAACTTGCACAATATCCATAACTTAGTAATATATACCTAAATTTAAAAAAAAAATAGATATCTAATATTTAGCAAGTTCAAATTACAAATCATTATGACCACGACAATCTAAACTAACAAACAAAATATAGTAACACTTTGAAGCCCTGTTTGGTACACATTATTTTTTTCATTCTCATTCTTCTATTCATTTTCAGCCACACATTCTTCAATAAAATAATATTTTTCATCACATCAATAAATTTTCATTATTTTTCAGCCACACGTTCTCTATCAATCTACTATTCAAAAATACATTTTTCCAAAATAATTTGGCTCAAACAAACCCTAAATTTCTTAAAAGTAAAAACACTTATTCTATAGAATATTTTAAGGTAAGAGACTGAGAGTGACCACACACAAAAGAAATAATAATAATAAATAAATAAAATTAGTCATCCACGTTAGCTAGCCTTTTGCATAGCAATAGTCAAAATAAGTTTCGTGGCACACTAGGTTCCCAATTTAAGTTAGTTAGGTGTCAAATTATTCATAATTCAAATAATGCTATTATGTAGGAGCATTTGTGGAACAAAAATTACAACATAAAACCCTCCATTTGCACCCAAAAAAACAAAAGATGTAGGGCTCATTCGACATAATTTTCGTATTTTTACTCCTTGTAACATAATTTCTTGAAGAAGTAGCACTTTCGACATGACTTTTGCTTTCGACAAAAGAACTTTCGAAGGAAACTATCTTAATTTGTATTTGAATACTATTTTTTTTAAAAAAAGAACTACCTATTTCGGAAGTAGAATTTTCGTAAAATTAGTCAACTTTTGAATCTCAAAATCTCATTTTAACTTTTCAAAAGCCATATCAAATGGGAGTCAACATTTCTCTTACAGCTCTTTTAACAAGATAAAAGCATTTTCAGAAAATTATCTAAACATATTCAAAAGTTGATTTTTAATCTGAAAAGCAATTTTTGACTTTTCAAAAGTCATACCAAGAGACCCGTAATATTACATGAGGAAGGAATTACTATTTAAAAAAGAAAAAAAGAAAAAAGTTTATCCGTTCCTTTCATTATTGATCACCAGTGAATACTTAATGTTGCAAAGTGGTCATTATTGATTCGAATCATAACGTAAACTAATATTACTTTGAGTTATTAAACTTTTGATTGTACATTATAGAAAATCTTTGTTTTCAAGTTTAAGTCATTAACAAACCACATTCCCATGTTTTCCCCTAAAATATTAGGTTATTTATAAGATATATATATATTTTTAAATCGAACTAAGCCATGTTTGGTCCTCATTTTTAAAATTTTTTTTTTTACAAATAATTTTTAACCATATTTTCACGATAAAATAATTTTACACGTGGATTCATAGCTTTTCCCTACTTATTAACCACAAATTCTTTAAAAAAATTATTTTTCAGTAAATTTATTCTAGAAAAATCCCTACCAAACATGACTAAATCCACTCGTTGATAAGAATAAAGTAAGTCCAATGGCTTAAAAGAAAAAAAAGAGGAAAAAATCATGAGCATCTTTGTTGGTTTTTCAATTGTGTAGGGGTCCATGGAACAACTAGCCATTGCCTATACATCATGAAAGCATAGCATTCCTATCCTATGGCTTTTAACTTTTACAGGCCACCAAACTATGATGCTGAGAAATGTATCATTTCTACGGTTCTACCTCTCATTTCTTTCGCGTCATCGAATGATTCTACGCACTTTACTGTTGGAATTTAGTTTAGAGAATGAAATTAAGTATGTGAAAGTGACTTTTGTGTCAATTTTGATCAAATATTCGGATTTGATCTCATAGTCAAATTATGAATATAAATAGACTAACTTGTTCCACTCGTCGAGTGGATCATCGTGATATATTTGGAATCTCAAAACCAATTCAGAATGAATGAGAAATTGCGGTTCAAAGTTGAATAGAAAATATGATACACTGGCTAGAAAATGATTATCTCTATTGCTCAAGCGACAGTCTAGCGAGAGAAATTCTGATGAATATGTGATACTGTTGCTCGAGCGAGAGGTCAGAACAATAAATGTTGCGACACTTGGCAAAAGTTGCTGAGCTTGGGGCGCATTATTTCACTCACAACATTTTATCTTTTATGTAAAGGACCATTTGGACATCCATTATGCATCACATATAATTTGCATTGAACATAATACCAAAAACTCTTGTAAAATACTCTCTAAAAGTCATTCTAGAATCATTTTTCGTGTAGAGAGAAAAATTCGTTCTAAGTTTGTTGTTGGTTGTGGTTTGAAGTGCTTTTACTACAAGTTGTATCTGTTGTACTTTGGGAGACAAGTGCCGTAGTCCATTATTACCGTTGCGGGACAATATTGTCTTAAAGAGAAAGTGCTTTCACATGCCTCAGATTTCGTTTTCCTTTCGCTTTCTTCTTCTTACTTAATTTCTTTCTTTATAGTTTAATTACGTTCATGCGAATTAAACTAGTATAATTCCTTATTTTGAACAACCATTTACATGTTGTACTGCATATCCATCAACATTTACTGCAAAAAAGAGAGGGAAAAAGAAAAGAAATTCTATGCTTGTATCTGGTTTGTTTGTTTTTTCACTGGTCTAAATGCATTGTATAAGCAATTGTTAAATGCGTATGTAATGGAATTTCAGGAAAATTAATGGGTATCGTATTTTGTAATTATAAATGTGGATTTTGTCGTCTAATCAATTGAGAGATTTTAAGCAGAAAATGGATGACTATTGGTATCACCGATATCTTTCAAATTATGAAGTTGACAACTGTTACAAGCACGAAAACACTCAAAGCGTCAACGACACTCGCCAAATCATTGGTGTAGCATGAGAATTCAACCCTGCAACTTTGAATAAATTGCAAAAAATTAGTGATGAGATCCAGTAATTTCAACAAAAACAAGCAAAAATAAATACATTTTATCCAAAATTAATTTATGAAATAAGTGGGACACATTCTTATGAAAAAATAAAAAAACATCAATTCAGATATGAATGGCCGATATCGTATTCGTT
>CAIGRQ010309042.1:0-10659 GCA_903798375.1 Fraxinus sp. D2006-0159
ATATATTTCAAATTTCTTTAAAAATCTTCATGTAACAAGGGTAGAGGTTATTATTTTTAGTACGTGACACTCGAAGCTTAAGTACGAGGTGTCACAGGCCTATAAATCGAGGTCTCAACTTTCCCTTCTTGCCAAATCTAAGAACTCCTTTCATTGGTACAAACTTTAAGAAACACTTTCTCACCAACTTCAAATTCTATCGACTTTGTTCGTTGGTCTACATAGCTTTTCTGTCTATCTTGAGTTGCTTTTATCCAGTCTCTAATTTTATCGATTGCTCGTACTGTCATTGCAATAATTTTTGGACCCAAAATTTGATTTTCTCCAACTTCGTCCTAATGAACTAAAGATCTACACCTTCTACCATATAGAGCTTCATAAGGAGTCATGCACCCATAGCTCCTTGCATGCTCTTCCAAATTTTGGAAGTAAACCTTGGATCTCGATCTGAGACGATAGATGTTGGAACTCCATGCAGTCTAGCAATTTCCTTAACATATAATTGGGCAAATTGATCCATAATGTAGTTCATTCTTACTGGAAGAAAATGAGCCGACTTTGTCAATCGATCCACAATTACCCAGATGACATCGTGACCTTTCGTTGTCTTCAGAAAACCTACAACAAAATCCATGGCTATTTGCTCCCATTTCCACTCCGGAATTTCTAATGGACTTAATGGCCCTGATGGCCTTTGATGTTTTGCTTTAACTTGCTGACATACTATGCAAACTTCTCAACAAAAAGACCAATCCCTCTTTTCTAATGGACTTAATGGCCCTGAAGGTCTCGATACATTTTGGTACCCCTAGGATGTACAGTATAGGGGCATAGTGAGCTTCCTTCAATATCTTCTTTCTTATCCCTTCATTTTTCGGTACAGATAACCTTCCCTCAAACATCAAAGCGTTGTCATCCGCTATTGTAAAACCCTTTCTTTTACTTGTACCAACTTCCGCCTTGATTTTTCTCAAAAATGGGCCATTTTCCTGTGCATCCTTGATTCGATCCCTAAGAGTAGGTTGAATCTTTAATGCTGTAATCCTTGCAGGAACTCGAGATGGCGGAATGACAACTTCTAAATTCAATTTATCTAACTCCTTGATCAACTGCACTTGAGTTGTGGGGAAAACTACTAGCTGTCCCACTGTCTTCCTACTAAGAGCATCCCGCGACTAACCTTACCGAGATGGTAATGGATAGTGTAGTCATAATCCTTAACTAACTCTAACCACCTTCTCTACCTCATATTCAAATTCTTTTGAGAGAAAAAATATTTCAAGCTCTTATGATCAGTGTAAATTTCACACTTTACCCCGTAAAGGTAGTGACGCCATATTTTTAGAGCATGTACTACCACCGCTAACTCTAGATCATGCTAAGGGTAGTTTTGTTCATGTTGCTTTAATTGTCTTGAGGCGTACGCGATCACCTTTCCAAATTGCATCAGTACACATCCCAAACCTTATTTGGATGCATCACTGTATATGACAAATCCATCTGAACCCTCTGGTCTTAACCCTTTGGTATAGCTAAAATTGGAGTTAAAATCAATTTCTGTTTCAGTTCTTGAAAACTCTCTTCACATTTCTCAGTCCATTGAAGTTTTACACCCTTCCTGGTTAATTGGGTCATCGGCCCAGCTATTTTGGAAAATCCCTCAATGAACCTCTGATAATAACCGGCCAGTCCCAAGAAACTACGAACTTCACCTATATTTGTTGGTCTAGACCAGTTGGTTACCGCTTCAACTTTAGCATGCTTCAATTCCTTGTGATGTAACCACATGGCCAAAACAAAACTATATGATCAAGCCAAAATTCACATTTCTTAAATTTGGCATACAATTTCTCCCTTCGTAGTGTCTCTAACACTAACTTGAGTTGTTCTTCATGTTGATCTTTATTCTTGGAATACGCCAAAATATCATCAATGAAGACAATGACAAACTGATATAAGTACCGATGGAATACTCTATTCATCAAATCCATAAATACTGAAGGAGCATTTGTTAATCCAAAGGACATTACCGTGAACTCATAATGACCATAACGAGTTCTAAATGTCGTCTTTGAAATGTCACCATCCTTTACTTTCAATTGATGATAGCCTGACCTTAAATCAACCTTGGAAAATACTGTTGTACCCTTCAACTAATTAAAGAGATCTTCAATCCGAGAAACGGGATATTTGTTTTTGGTAGTCAATCAGTTCAGTTCCCTATAATCAATGTACAACCTCATTGATCCATTATTTTTCTTCACGAACAAAACAGGTGCACCCCAAGGAGATGTACTTGGTCGAATATAACCTTTATCCAATAATTCCTGTAACTGTATATTTAATTCTTGTAGTTCTTTTGGTGCCCTCCTATATGGACCTTTAGACACTAGAGTTGCTCCAAGTACGAGGTCAATTGTGAACTCCAATAGCCTATTAGATGGTGCGTCAGGTAAGTCATCAGGGAATATATCAATGAAATCTGGTACAATCGGTACATTACCAATAGCGAGCTTCGATTGCTGAGTTCCATATATACTCACTAAAAATCCCTGACAAGATCTTTTCTTTAACATCTTTACCGCCTTTATGGCTGACACAAGACGAGGTAAAGACTTCACTCGCACGGCGAAAAATCTAAACTCCTCCTCTCTAGGCTTTGAAAAATTACTTCTTTTTCGAAACATCGAATAGTTGCATGGTTGTTTTCCAACCAGTTCATTCGTAGAATAACATCAAAATCTTTAATGTCTAGGAGGTATAGATCCACTTTTAATTCTTTTCCATTCATTTCTAACTTTACCGCCCTAGTGATCTGATTGGTGTTCAAAATTCTATCAGATGGAATGGAAATTTCTCACACAATCGGATCTTCACATGCAGTACAAGATTTAGCAGCAAATGTGGTAGAAATAAATGAATGAGTAGTTCTTGAGTCTATCCTTACATACGCAGGTAATTCAAATATTGATAGAATACCCGCCATTACATTCTAATCCTATGTTGCCTCTTTTTAGATTGAAGCAAAACCTTTGGCTTTCACTTTCTTGCCTCGCTCATAGTTTTTCTTAGGTGGGGGTATGCCTTGCAGTTTGGGGCAAAATGACCTCTTTGACCGCATCTATAGCACACGTTTTTCCCAAACAAACATTCTCCTCCATGTGCCTTGTTGCATTTAGGGCATTGTGGAATAACTTTATTTAGTTTGTTTGATCCTGATCCTGTATTAGCTTTCTTAAATTGTCCAAATCCT
Organism: Fraxinus sp. D2006-0159; assembly: GCA_903798375.1. Classification (NCBI taxonomy): domain Eukaryota; kingdom Viridiplantae; phylum Streptophyta; class Magnoliopsida; order Lamiales; family Oleaceae; genus Fraxinus; species Fraxinus sp. D2006-0159. The sequence continues at coordinate 3,254 of CAIGRQ010309042.1, forward strand.
TTCCCTTTATTAGATCTATTCCACTTTTGTTTCCCATAAGATTCATTGCTTTTCTCATTCGTACGATCCATTTCTAGACAATCAGAAATTGACTGAGTCCGTTGAAGCACCTCACTGTATGTAGACGTTTGGCGAGATGCCATGATTCCTCCAAGACTTAAGTTGAATATTGGTACCAATTGAGCAAGTTTTTGTAATGACCCGACCTTGAACCGCAGTCGTTATCATATCATACGTATTGTCCGCTTTGGAAGAGCATATGCCCATCTTACCCCTCACGGCTTTCTGATGCGTCCCTCAGGATTCGAATCCATGACCTCCATCATATGAGAGACTTAAGTTGAATCCTGGTACCAATTGAGCAATTTGAGCAAAGCCCAACCTTCTACTGGATATGTTTTGCATATTGTATCCGTTTTAAATTTTAATTGGCAGATTAAATTCATTCCTTCTTTCTAGTTTCAAAGAAAATGACAAAATCTTAGTTCCTTCTTTTATATCAAAGTCAACTTTGATTCCTGCAACTACCTATTTTAAATTATAAGGCTCCAGTAAATGTAAATTGAATTTCGCTTGCTATCTTTGTAACTTCAATCCAGATTTTTGTTATTTCTGCAAATTGAGAGATACTTGCAGTAATAACATTTAAAAAAAAAAAAAGAGCTAAATAAATATATTAGTTGCAGGATTTAAATTGATTGTAAAACCTAAATTATTGAATATTGTACACTTTATTTATCACAGCTCAAATGAGCCATACAAGGTACTCAAACGATAAATTACGACGTCAAATTTTTATTTTTATTTTTGAAAAAATGTCTATTTGTTTTTTATATTTTGTTCTATATGTTTTGAGATTTTTAAAAACGAGTGTTAAAATAAGATCCATGGCATTTAGCGATCGTCAATTTACACCGTCTGATGAACCCAAGGTATGGATGAAATGATATGTTTCATTTTATTTCAAGCATGATTTATGTATCATTTAAGCTTGAATTCATGAAAATAATTATAATTTAATGTCTAGAATAAAATATGTTATGCATGTTATTTTGATATTCAAGAAGGTATGATGATTGGCCTTTATATTAAAACCACATGAGTATAATTGTATTATTTGTTATCACTAACAAAGATAAAACATAATGGGACACTTATATGACACACATGGTTAGAACATATCAGACCGCTAGAAAGACCATAACTTGTAGAGTAGCGTTGATTCGTAGGTTCATCATACAGTCCTATGAGAATTACGTGAGTGACCCGATTCGTTCGCTTGTCGAACACATGCAAGATATCTATGAGAAACGTATGGCAGCTAAGAATGCAGGGTTGGAGATCACGCATATTGAGGCTGAGATGTATGACACCTGTGAATGCAGGATTGGAGGTCACGAATATTAAGGTTGTGAATAGCCTCATACACTCACTTTCACCTCAATAAGGAGTCATGGGAATTATGGTTAGGGATAAGATGCTAGAAGGTAACTCTCCATAGCATCCAGATACGATTAAGTTCGGTATTTATTGCCAGACCCTTCTAGATAGGTGGAGTGAGAGCTTAGAATCTCAACAGGAGATAGTAAATGAGCCCATTTCCGAACCCGAGCCAGAACCTCAATTTGAATCGGACCTAGAAAAAGATCCCAAATGGGAGCATGAGGACGACTTTGGTTTTGAGTTAGGGAATGATCATCAGTAGGAACATGAGCCATTGGTTAAGATATACAAAGTGTCCGGGCCTGAGGCAGATGACTCATCCGAAGATGAAGCTCCGCCAATGAAGATTCGCAGGATTCATATGAATTAAAAACTTAGATTCCATTCCTTTGTTTTGTGATGTTTGTCCTTTATGTTATTGGGATTTAAAATTATTCGAACGATTGTATATTCTGATTCTAAGGAGTATTAATAGTAAGATTCGTACTTCCCTTTGAACATATTGAGCTATTGCGTTGTCCCATATTTCTAATACAAAATTTAAATTTAGTTGATTAAAAGGAAATGGAAAGACAACAAGACCAAACAGCTATGTTCAGCGATCTTATGAGAGTGGTACATGATCTTGGTAGGCATCAAGCACTAATACCTCCTCAGAATGGACTGACAAATGTCAACAACACAAGTTCAATTGTAGAGCAGTTTCGTCGTTTCAAACCTCCTTCTTTTGATGGCAAAGCAGACCCTTTGGCAGCTAAGGAGTGGTTAAGAGGACTGAAATGAATCTACAAACACATAAGATGCACTGACACACACATGTGCCGAATTTATGTTGGTTGGAGCAGTAGGCCACTGGTGGGAGTCTGCTTCATGTACCAGAACGGAAGCCCAACAACGTGCTATGACTTGGGCACAGTTCAAAGAAGAAGTGATGACTCAATACTTTCCCCAATCTTTGAGGGATCGGAGAGAGGCAGAGTTCCTATAGCTGAAACAAGGAAATATGTCGTTTGATGAGTACGAAAGGATATTTGAACGACTTTCTAGGTATGCTTCATACCTTATGGACACCGAGCTAAAGAAGGCTAGGAGGTTCGAACTAAGATTGTGTCCAAAAATTAGGGGAATCATGGCATCTCACCATACGACGATCTATAGTGAAGTGCTTCAGCGAGCTCAATCAATTTCGGATCGTCTAGAAATGGATCGGATTACTGAGAAAAAGTAATGAATCTTATAGGAAAAGAAAGTGAAATGGATCTAATAAAGGGAAAGGATTTGGACAATTTAAGAAAGCTAATACAAGATCAGGATCAAACAAACCAAACAAAGTTACTCCACGATACCCTAAATGCAACAAGGTCTATAGTGGAGAGTGCTTATTTGGAAAAAAATGTGGGCCATTGATGTGGTCAAGAAGGTCATTTCGCTCTCGACTGCAAGGCATACCCACCTAAGAAAGACTATGAGCAGGGCAAGAAAGTGAAAGCCAAAGTCTTGGCTTCAATGTAAAAAGAGGCAACAGAGGATTCGAATGTAATGGAAGGTATTCTATCAATATCTGAATTACCTACGTATGTCCTTATAGACTTAGGAGCTACTCATTCATTTATTTCTACCACATTTGTTGCTAAATTTTGTACTATATGCGAAGAATCTGATTGTGTGTTAGAAATTTTCATTCCATCCAATAGAAGTTTGAACACCAATCAGATCGCTAGGGCAGTAAAGTTAGAAATGAATGGAAAAGAATTAGAAGCGGATCTATATCTCCTAGACATGAAAGATTTCGATGTTATTCTAGGAATGGACTGGTTGGAAAGAAATCATGCAACTATTCAATGTTTTGAAAAAGAAGTAACTTTTCAAAAGCCTGGAGAGGAAGAGTTTAGATTTTTCGCCGTACGAGTTAAGTCTTTACCTCGTCTCGTGTTGGCCATAAAGGCGATAAAGATGTTAAAGAAAAGATCTTGTCAGGAATTTTTAGTGAGTATATATGGAACTCAGCAATCGGAGCTCACTATTGGTAATGTACTGATTGTACGAGATTTCATTGACGTATTCCTTGATGACTTACCTGGCGCACCATCTGATAGGCTATTGGAGTTCACAATTGACCTCGTACCTGGAGCAACTCCAGTGTCTAAAGCTCCATATAGGATGACACCAAAAGAACTACAAGAATTAAAGATACAATTACAGGAATTATTGGATAAAGGTTACATTCGACCAAGTACATCTCCTTGGGGTGCATTGGTTTTGGTCGTGAAGAAAAAGGACGGATCAATGAGGTTGTGCATTGATTATATGGAACTAAACCGATTGACTATCAAAAACAAATATCCCCTTCCTCGGATTGAAGATTTCTTTAATCAGTTGAAGGGTGCAACAGTATTTTCCAAGATTGATATAAGGTCAGGCTATCATCAGTTGAAAGTAAAGGCTGGTGACATTTCAAAGACGGCATTTAGAACTCGTATATGGATTTGATGAATATAGTATTTCATCAGTACTTAGATCAATTTGTCATTGTCTTCATCGATAATATTTTGGTGTATTCCAAGAATAAGAATCAACATGAAGAACAACTTAAGTTAGTGTTAGAGACACTACGAAAGGAGAAATTGTATGCCAAATTTAAGAAATGTGAATTTGGCTTGATCGTATAGTTTTTCTTGGCCATGTGGTTACATCACAAGGAATTGAAGTAAACCTTACTAAAGTTGAAGCAGTAACCAACTGGTCTAGACCAACGAATGTAGGTAAAGTTCGTAGTTTCTTGGGACTGGCCGATTATTATCGAAGATTCATTGAGGAATTCTCCAAAATAGCTGGGCTAATTAACCATGAAGGTCGTAACATTTCAATGGACTAAGAAATGTGGAGAGTTTTCAAAAATTGAAACAGAAATTGATTTCAGCTCCAGTTTTAGCTATACCAGAGGGTTCATATGGATTTGTCATATACAGTGATGCATCCAAACAAGGTTTGGGATGTGTACTGATGCAGTTTGGAAAGGTGATCGCGTATGCCTCAAGACAATTAAAGCAACATGAACAAAACTACCCTACGCATGATCTAGAGTTAGCGGCGGTAGTACATGCTCTAAAAATATGGCGTCACTACCTTTACGGGGTAAAGTGTGAAAATTACACTGATCATAAGAGCTTGAAATATTTTTTCACTCAAAAGGATTTGAATATGAGGCAAAGAAGGTTGTTAGATTTAGTTAAGGATTATGACTGCACTATCCATTACCATCCCGGTTAGGCTAATGTAGTCGCATCTGCTCTTAGTAGGAAGACATTAGGACAACTAGCAGTTTTACCCACAACTCAAGTGCAGTTGATTAAGGAGTTCGATAAATTGAATTTAGAAATTGTCATTCCGCCAGCTTGAGTTCCTGCAAGGATTACAACATTAACAATTCAACCTACTCTTAGGGATCGAATCACGGATGCTCAGGAAAATGGCCTATTTTTAAGAAAAACCAATGTGGAAGTTGGTACACGCAAAAGAAAGGATTTTGCAATAGCGGATGACAACGCTTTGATGTTTGAGGGAAGGTTATGTGTACCGAAAGATGAAGGGATTAGAAAGGAGATATTGGAGGAAACTCACAATGCCCCGTATGCTGCACATCCTGGGGTACTAAAATGTATCGAGACCTTCGTGATATATTTTGGTGTAGAAATATGAAAAGAGGGATTTGTCTTTTTGTTGAGAAGTGCATAGTATGTCAGCAAGTTAAAGCAGAACATCAAAGGCCATCAGGGCCATTAAATCCATTAGAAATCCCGGAGTGGAAATGGGAGCAAATAGCCATGGATTTTGTTGTAGGTTTTCTGAAGACAATGAAAGGTCACGATGCCATTTGGGTAATTGTTGACCGATTGACAAAGTCAACTCATTTTCTTCCAGTAAGAATGAACTCCAGTATGAATCAATTTGCCCAATTATATGTTAAGGAAATTGTTAGACTGCATGGAGTTCCAACATCTATCATCTCAGATCGAGATCCAAGGTTTACTTTCAAATTTTGGAAGAGCATGCAAGGAGCAATGGGAACAAAGTTGAATTTTAGCACTGCCTATCATCCTCAATCTGATGGACAGTTTGAAAGGACTGTCCAAATCTTAGAAGACATGCTTCGAGATAATAGCTTCCATGCTACAATTGGCTGGCTCCTTATGAAGCTCTATATGGTAGAACGTGTAGATCTCCAGTTCATTGGGACGAAGTTCGAGAAAATCGAACTTTGGGTCCAGAAATTATTGCAATGACAGTACGAGCAATCGATAAAATTAGAGACAGAATAAAAGCAGCTCAAAATAGATAGAAAAACTATGCAGACCAACGAAAAAAGTCGGTAGAATTTGAAGTTGGTGAGAAAGTGTTTCTTAAAGTTGCACCAATGAAAGGAATTCTTAGATTTGGCAAGAAGGGAAAGTTGAGACCTCGATTTATAGGCCCTTTCGAAATTCTAGACAGAATTGATAATGTAGCTTACCGTCTAGCATTGCAGATAAATTACGATTCATTGGAAGTAAAGAAAGATCTAACGTATGAAGAGGATCCTTTGGAAATTATCGAAAGAAAAGTACATGCATTAAGAAATAAGGAAGTTGCATAGTTAAGGTTCGATGGAATAATCATGGAATCGAAGAGACTACTTGGGAGAAAGAAGATGAAATAAAAATCAAGTATCCCGATCTTTTCAACTAATTAAGGTAATTTCGAAAATGAAATTATTTTAAAGGGGATAGGGATGTAACACCCGGAATTTTAATTATATTTTTCCTATGCGCTAAATTTGAGGTTGGACGTTTAGCACATGAGTAGTCCATGTCTAGCTTAGTCATCTATTAAACTCCAAAAGTTGAAACGATAAACTCGACCACCAACTTATTTACATAAAAGATTTGTTTTGCTTATGTGTAATTTTAGAATTTGTTGTAAGTTGTTTAGGTCGAATATTTAAGTATTTCAAATGTTGAAAAAAAATCGATATTAAACTCATTTTGTAGCTCGTATTAAGCCCTTGTTTGACACCCATTTTGTTTGAAGAATTTGTTTTGTAATAGTGATTGATAGAAGAATATGTGGTTAAAAAGTAAGGAGAGTTTTTGGGTTTATGTGTAATATTGTTTATTGATAGAATGTGTGGTTGAAATGAAGAAAGAAAAAAATGAGAATGAGAATAGAATGGGTGTCAAACGGGGGCTAAATAAAATAATTTGGAGTCAAGAAAAAATATTTTTGAACTAGTTGTGTTCGAGTTATTTTAGTAGGAAAGAAAGTATGTTATTATAATGTTTTATTTATAAAATAAAAATGAGAGTGACGTTTACCTTGGAAGTCTAAAAGTCATATTAGAATTTAAGTTAAAATTAGTAATAATTTAATTTATTAAGATAATAAAGCGTTAATGTACCTCAAACGTATTGATTTTAAATTTCTTTAAGCTAGAACAAAAAAACGTCTTGATTTTAAATTGCTTTGAGCCAGAACATCCTTTGAGATTAATTGGAAGATAATGCTCAAAATTATAAATATATGTTTTGAGGAGAAATGTTGTCTCCAGAAAATTGCACGAGTTCTATTTTTTTTTCGCACACACACTGTTCATTCTCCTACCTACTATTCAACTCACATTTTTTGAATTTTGGGTGTCAATTGAGTTAAAAATACTTTGTGCAAAGTGGTAAATTCTTATTTTCTTGATGTTTATGTAACTTTGACATGAAATACTCTAAGGCCTCCGGGTCGATCTTTATGTTAAATCCTACGGGATGGACCGTTAGATCGACTATGTTAAATCCTACAGGATATGGAAATTCTTAAGAAATTCCTTGAGCTGTTGGATATCGCGACCAGTTTGCTCTACATCTAAGAATGTTGGTATGTTATGTCATTTTTATATTTATATCACGTTAATAAGAATATGCACGTATTTTTACTGA
>CAIGRQ010309048.1:0-17469 GCA_903798375.1 Fraxinus sp. D2006-0159
CTAGAATTCAATTTCCCACCAAAAAGGTGGGAAAAACAATTCAACCAAATCATGAAATTGGTGCACGTGTGGATCATTTGTGGAAAGTGTTTTCTAGGTAAATTTTGTGCCATCAAACACCACAAAATATGGAAAATGGAATTCCATTTTCCATGGTAAATCCCTCTTATCAAACGGGGCCTAATAATAATATCTAAGTGTGACTTTGAAAATTTTGAAGTCCTAGACGAAAAATTATCAAGAAACTCGTATACATAATTTTTTTTACGAGTGTATTAGCATCAAACGTGATCGAATTAAACAATTTTTCATGATGGAAAAATTAGACCTATGATTGCTCACCATTTGATTCGTTCGACAATTAATTTTCATGTTCAAGAAAGAAAAATTATATTTACCCATTAAATTAATATATTTTATGATATACAACAATTTTTTTTATATATTATGTATAATACGTATTATATAAAACAACACAAAAAATATCATATTGTAACTAATTAGTCTTCTTGAAATTCCTCAATTCTTTAAATTGTCCGTTAATTAGTCTTGAAATGTTCCAATAATTAAGCTAATTTATGTTATTTTTATTTATTAAAAATTATTCATTTTTCCCTTAAATGTACTTTCACAATAAAAAAAAGGTGGGTAGTAAAATTGAAAATAAAATTTATATTAATACTAGGTGTAATTTGCACATTTCATAAGGGATAATTGTTTTGAGCTTTCAAAAAAAAAATTTAGGCCCCTTGTACCTTGAGGCCCAAGGTTTGTTGACCCGTTTGAGACCTTGTAACGTATCGGGAACGTTGCATATTAGTTAGCGTTACTGCCAGAAGTTTCAGCCTTACATGACATCTTCCATGTGTCAATACTTAGGATGTACCTCCCTGACTCGAGTCATGTGATCAACCACCCGTCTATTCAATTACAACGAGGTTTAAGCTATGAAGAAGTGCTAATAAGAATTATTAATCAGAAATTTCAAACCCTCCGAAACAAAGTGGTCTTGCTAGTGAAAGTAAAGTCGCATAATCACTCGGTTGAAGAGGCCACGTGGGAGCGAGAGGTGAAAATGCAAGCCGAGTACCCACAACTTTTTGATGAATTACAAGTTAAATTTCGAGGACTAAATTTATTTTAAGGGGGACAAATTGTAACATCCAGTTTTTTACTACTAATTGTTAGATTTAAATTTAGGACTTAAGTGCGTTAGTATTAAAGTTTAATGACTTCATTGGTAATTGACCTAGTCTAATGACCTTATTGGTTATTGACTAATAGTTTGAGGACCTAAGTGGAAAGTTATTTTTAAAGTTACAGTCCGTTTGATTACAAAGGTGGAAAATAAGTGAAAAGAAAATGAATTTCAGGGAATTGACTTACCTAAAAATTGTTTTGTTGGGAGTTGTAATTAATTGTGTTTGATTGATATAATTTTTCACCTGAAAAATATTGAAAGTTTGGTGTCCGAAATTTTCCATTAAAGTGATAATTTTTTTTCTACCATTTGGTATAGAATTTGTTCCAATTGCCAAAAAAATAATTTTTTTTTTATCATACCAAATATCATTCATTTCGTTTTGTTTTGTTTTGCATGAAAATTGTCAATAAAAGTGATAAATCTTTTTACTATTGTGTTAAGAATTTCTTTCAATTGCCAAAAAAAAAAAAAAGCAGCCAGGAAAACCAAAACTCACCAAAACCAAAAGAATACGTTTTCCTTCATTTACTGGAAAATGGGCGCGTGAGTAGAAGGGAGAGAAAATGAATTCCCAGCAACTTTTTTGCCATCAAACAATGAAAAATGTGGAAAATGGAAAAAGTTTTCTAACTTCCATGAAAAATGAGTTGTATCAATCAAGGCATTAGATTAAATCATCCTTAAAGCATATGTAAGTATGCTAATTAGTCTTGATTAAAGATGATTTATTGACCACATGATTAAATGTATTAATTTGACCATTTTAATGACAATACACCATTTATGCATTTACCATCCCTAAAATCTGATCTAACAATTTCCTTTCACTTTTCTACACACGGTCAAGAATTTACCCTATAAATAGGAAATAAACCTAACACTAAATTACCCTCAACAATCATTTACACACTTTCCTTCTCTATCTCTATAACTTTGTATCTCCACTTCTCTTTCTCTCGTCATTTTTATGTTCGTACAATTATACAATCACACGCGAATAATCAACCCCACACGCGGCTCAATGATCTCTTTCTAACAATAACTCCTTTTATAATTTTGAATTGTCCAGTGAAGAAGTAAGTTGTGCTTTATGTTTATGGTGGCTAATGTTTATATATTTAATAATTCTACTGCTATATTATGTTTTGGTCCATGTTACGTATATTCTATTAAGATTGGACTGGAGCTTAGTAGCGCTACTCACAAGAATTTAGCATTACCTAAGTTCGGTCTAATTTTCGTGTCTCCCTATGTAAGCTATGAATTTTCCGTAGAAATACATATATAAATTCATTATCCACCCACGCTTATTGACAATTATTCTCACTTTATTATGTCTCTACTTTCAGATAATTGACGATTCGAGGAGGTCGGCACGGAGATGGCATATAATGGCAAAAGATTCAATAATAAAATTCTTACATTGTCAAACTATTATTATTTCATTTAATTTTAAATAATTTTAAGATAATCATCGTTTCAAGTAATGTATTAAACTCATTACATCATTCGAGTTTTAGTAGGTGCTTAAATAATTTATATGATTGTGTTGAATATCCTTTAAATTTGCTTTAGTTTATGACTTAGTGACATTCGAATCGTTAAGGATTCGGGTCGCCATAGAATCGTTACACTACTTCCAACAAAACGGCCAAATATTTAAACTATGGCTATGTTCGATTCACCATTTTTTTCCATGGAAAATGGAAAAGGAATTCCAACTCCTACTTTTTGCTTGTTTGATATAATTTTTTTAGGCAATTTGTTTTCTTGATTTTGGCTCTCACGTGTCACTTTCCATGATTTATGGGAAAACCAATTCCCACCATTTTTTTTTTACAATTGAAAAAAATTCAATCAACAATGGTAAAAAAAAAATTCCCTTTAATGGACAATTTCCATGCAAAACAAAATCAAACAAATGGTATTCGGTATGGTAATTTTTTAAATTTTTGTTGACAATTGGAACAAATTCTAGACCCAATGATAGAAAAAATTGTCACTTTCATGGACAATTTTCATAAAAAATAAAGTCAAACGGACACCAAACTTTCAACATTGTTCAGGTGGAAAATTATATCAATCAAATACAATTAATTACAATTTTCAGTAAAACAATTTTTAGGCAATTCAATTCTCTGAAAGTCATTTTCTTTCAACCCATTTTCCATATTTTCAATCAAACGGACCCTAAGTTTTTTAATCAGACAATGGAAAATTTATAGGATAGTTGATATTGGCAAATTCAAGCATCTGCCCCCACAAATCCAGGAGGATAATTTGGGTATAATAAACTTACAATAATGGCATATTCTTGCGAACAGTTTAAAAAATTTCTATATATGCCCCCACATTATCATGTACAGAAGATGACGAATGGTCATTTTTGTACTAAATAATAAAAGTGTAGTCATTGATATAATTTAGTTGATGTGTAGTATAATTAATGAACAAGGTTTTTAATTTATTTTTTTTCTAAATGGTTGTCATTCAGCGGAGATTCAAGAGAAGGCAGGATCATCACTGCAAAAAGTAGTTAGACCATGGAAGCTGCTCTACTATATCATTCAGGTTTCTATTTAGACCACGCAGCAATTGAATGTGAGGCTCATCTTCTTCAACAGGTAGTATTTTAGCAAAAGTTCCTTGTTCGAGATAGTCGATGACACTGTTGGCGGCCTCGAGCCCAGTTACATAAGATTTCTCCTGATGAAATGAAAAACTAGCTACTCAACCATCTTGGAGCACAAGTGAAATTTAGGGTGTTTGAGCCATATTATTTTGGAAGAATGCATTTTGGAATATTAGATTGGTGGAGAACGTGTGGTTGAAAAAGAAGGAAAATTTATTGATGTGATGAAAAATATGTGGTTGAAAATGAGTAAAAAAATAAAAATGAAAATTTTAATGTATACCAAACAGGGACTTAATTTAATAGATGAAAACAAAATAACTTTTAACCTGTAACCATGAACCGTGGCGGCTTATTATCCAATCTCCAGCCATATACAAGTTTGGAAAAGATGTAGATCCTCGCATCATATACTTGTACGAACCTAGAAGAAGGATCAAATTAAGTACAAGTTAACAGCCAAAAAAAAAAAGCTTTATCAGAACTTATAGGGCCTGCTTCCAAACAACTTAAAAAAAAGCTTTATCAGAACTTAAAGGGCCTGTTTCCCTTTCTGGATCGTTGCAATCCCGACGGTCCAATTTCGAATTTTAAGTTGTTTGGAAGCAGGCCCATAATTGCTCAAATGCAGTGAAATTTACATTATGAAAACAAAAAAAGTAATAATTTGAGGGAGTTAAATTACCAACAGAAAGTTACCTGGAAAGAAATGAGTCAAAGATTTTGGCAATCTTTCAATTTCTTTATCAATCACTGTTGCATTTTCGAAGTCCTTAATACACTTTGAAAGCCAATACATGGTTTTCTCTACAATTTTTTCATCCTTGAGGGGAAACAAGTCATTGGCATGATACTGCACTAAATATGAATCATATAAATCACAAATTAGAGTCCTGTGTATTTTTTATTTTAAAACGGAGTGGAAAATAAACGGGGCATAATGAATGTTTTTCTTACAAAATCAGCTTGGATGACTGTTGTCGTGCTCTCTTTGTACTCGTCATAAATCATGCTCAAGTCGAAAAAGGTCCATGCACAAGAACCCTCAAATCCAGAGGAAACATTGCTTGCGTTTGGAAGGTTAACCTGTTCATTCATTCATCATGAAGTTTTCTGAATTCTGATAAAACTTTTACTTTCTGAAAAATTAACCTAGTACTACCTCGTAATAGCTCAAAAAACAACGATTATACTTCATCTGCTCAAAGAAATGTCAAATGCATGAATTATATGACTTCTATATAGGTAAAAGGCAAATTTCTTCGATTCCTCAGTGCAGAGTGAGAAGTAACCAAACTGCGCATACCTTCCTATCAAGTTCCACCTTAACAGTAAGTAAATCAATGCTGTTCAAGTTCATGATTTTCAGAAACTCTTCTCTGGTACATAATACTGCACTACAGAAAATATAACTGCCAGTTACAAGGATAGAGCAAAATCGAATCGATTCTTGAATTTTAGTTATCATGATTGATGCTATTCTATCAGAAAGTTAAGCATAAGTCAGATGGGGAATAGACCTGGGACATGGAAGTAAAAGTTTGATTGGGCATACCTGTTCTGTACGATTTCCTGAAGGGTAGAGATTCCAACAGCCAATATTATGGCATCAGCCTTAAAACTCTCTTTCCCACAAACTACTTCTGTTATGCAACCTGTTTCCTCATTGAGTGCTACATCTGTAACTTTTCTACCCTCCAGAAACCTACATCCTTGGGTTTTCAGGGATTCTATCCATGGCTGAAATATTTGTTCTCTTATTGTTCCACAACACAATGCCAAATCGAAGTGCTTCTGTATCAATCCATAAAAAGGTAGTGATAAATTCATAAGCAAACAATTTTTGAACAAAGTAAAAGAAAGATGATCATTTACAAACAACAGAATGCATAGTAGCGTAATCGACATACTCTTCCTTGTGCCTAGAAAAAGTACAAATATCATGAAGTCAATGTTTATAATGCCAAGATCCGAGTTTTTATTTCTGGACTATGATGAAATTGGAAGTCCAGAAAAGCCTTATCCAACTGACCTGATTAGCAAGAACGAAATAGTATAGCATTCCTATAGTTGCAGCAGCACTACACTGCTCTGCTGGGACAAACAAACCCACTTGAAGTAAGGGATCAAAAACATCTCGATATAGCCTTTCTGAGCAGCCAAAACGTTTAAATAGCTCCCTTGCAGTAACTGAACATTTTGAAGTACTTGAACAAATTTATCTCAATTCTATCCACGAGTGTAATTAATTTATACAAAGAAAAATATATAAACTTTCATTACTGGCATCGTATTTTCTCCAGGCAGCATCAGTGTTGTCAAAGTCAATTACTGCAACCAGAAGTATACACTGGTTAACGAATAAATGAAGTTACGTAACTTATCACCATTGCTTAGCCAGACAAGACTGCATTTGAACTTACCTGCAGCCATCAGAGGAAGTGATGTCAACTGATCAATCAATGGTAATCGAACGAACTGCAGTCGCAAGATAAAGTGGATAGTGTCCATCTGATAGTACAAATAGGCTACTGATTGAAGTCAATAGGATTCCTTCAGGGATTTATACCTGAGTGTTAAATAAGGTTCCAAATGGAGTTGGCAATTGTAGTGCATCTTTGTATATGGGATATTTAACCTGAAAAATAAATCTATCCAAATATGATGGAGCCATAGAAACAAATGATGAAAAATTCGTCCACATTTCGTCAAACTAGAAAAAAATAAATAAAAAATTGAGAAGAGTGCAGCTTACCTCTAACCCCTCTTCAGAATATTGTGCAGACTTTGTCCAGCTTGTAAAGGGCTTAACACCAATCTCATCAACAAGGTTAAATATATTTCTGTAAGGATACCAGAAACCTAGTACCATTTACAAGAGTTCATTAGTATCAGTGCGATAGCAGCAGTAAAATGCTCTTATTGATAGTCGCACGCGGTAAGTAGAAGTCAAGAACACAATCAATCACCTTGTATACCATAATCATCAGGACTAAGGGACTTATTTTTATATCCAAATTCATAACCACCTCCAAGAACTGTGACATCAAATCCCTGAAACCAAATTTCAAAACAACAGTTCATCTAACATAAGATTAATATCAACAAACTCACAAATAGAATGCACAGGCAAAACTCCTTCACATAAGTTAAACTGGACAATAATAAACTGTAGAATCAAGAAAAATAACTTGAAATTTATCAAACAAGTCATATCATATCATATGTTGATGAAAGATTGAAAGTACCTGTTTGCAGAGGTGGTTGGCAGCGCCAAGGCCTGCCCAGCCGGAACCAACAACTATAACTTTCTTCTTGTTCTGACGTTCAGCGTAAACAGGTTGATCCTCTGCTCTACAGCAAAACCCGCGTCTATAGGTATGATTCGGGAAGGCAGGCAACACCCTACAACAACCCAACATGTTTCTCAGCAACAGCTTTCTTTTCTAATTTTGCATCGGCTACTTATGTGCTGCTGGGGATTTCAACAAAAATGGAGACGGAACAGGTCCTAGCCACAACCACAACCAAGTCTTGTGATTTTTTTTGGCTTTTGAAATTTGATCATTATGGATTGTATTTTCCTAATATATTTTTTTCTTTATCTGGGAAATTAAGACCAGATAAAAACTTAGCCTACAACCACAAAAATAAATAAATAAATAAATGAACAAGCAATCAAAATCAGACCAGCCGAGTGGGCTCTACTTCAAATAATACACATTTACTGTCCAAGAAAGTCCACGTCATCTCTTTGCTTCCGCACTACTCTCAAAACCAAATCCCCCACGAATCTTTTATTGCGTCTACCGTTAATACTTTTCTCCTTCACACAAACACAAACTTACAAATGGCGACAGCCCTATCAGTCCGGCCCAGCCGCGCTATTTTAGGCAGAGACCCGTTTTACCCGACCCGGTCTAGACCTCGCCGGCTCGACGCACCGGCCATAATTAGGATACTCAATTCCCACCACGGCTACCCGTGGAGCCACCGGCGCATGTTAGCGACGGCGGCTCGAGCTGGGTCTCGAGCAGATGACTCGGCGCCGTTTGAGATGTCAGTGGAAAATGCTCTCAAAGTGTTGGGCGTCTCTGAGGGAGCTTCGTTCGATGATATTCTCCGGGCCAAGAATTCAATCATTGCTACCTGTAAAGATGACCAAGAAGCGATTGCGCAGGTTCTATTTTCAATAATTTTTCAACTTTCCTCTTATATATATGGGAGGATGGATTATTTCCTTTTCTTTTTTAGGAAATTTAGAATTGGATTGCATGGATCCTCTTTTATTTTATTTATTTTTAACTATGTTTTATTAAAGGCCATTTTCAAAATTGAACAACACGAAGTTGTTTACCATGAATCCATCTCTACATTGTTATCTTCACTTGATCGTCTGTCATTAGTTTGCTTGAAAAAAATTGAAAGAGTTAGTTCATAATTGCTTTATTACTCTGTTCTCGATCTGTTTTAATCCACAATAACTCTAGAATATTCTATCATTAGTTTGCTTGAAAAAAATTGAAAGAGTTAGTTCATAATTGCTTTATTACTCTGTTCTCGATCTGCTTTAATCCACAATAACTCTAGAATATTCTAACTTCCTTTTGATTTTAAATTCTGCAGACATGAGTTGATTAATTTTGAAGTGAAAAGTGTTTACCTGTCAGATATGAGACTGTTAAATCTACTGGGATAAATACTATGTGTCGCGAACTTTGCATACAACGTTCTAACTTCTGGTTCTTTGAGAGCAACAAGCCCTCAACCCTTGTCCCAAATGGGTCGAAGTATGTATATATTCACACGTGCTTGTGTTTGCAAACACAAGCTAAAGTTTCAAGTGGCTACCCTATTACAAGTTTGCATTGCAGCATAACTTCTTATATTATATATCATGTATATTGATTTACTTATTTTAGATGAAATTTGCTTGCAGGCATATTACTTGTCTATTGCATCTATTCTTGTGAATCTATAGATCATATTTAGGTCACAAATAATGGCTGTGGTTTTCCATTTTTTCACCAATATTTGCTTGGATTAATATGGTTTATCGTTATCAGGTAGAGGCTGCATATGATATGCTGCTCATGCAGAGGTTATCACAAAGGAGAGCAGGGAAAGTTGTAAATAGCAGTATCCGTTATGCTGATGCTAAACCTGTAAATGCTCCAAGAATGGGGTCAATGCCCAAGTGGCTGCAGAGTACTACCAGAAGCTCACCTCTCTCAGTTGAAGCACCATCTACCAGCGAGTTAGGCTTGCAGGCTGGGGTCTACGGAGCTTTAATGGTCTTAACATATTTTAATGGAGCTTCAGCATCTTCAGTGGCCCCATATTCTGGTGCCGATGTCCCAGGGCTGATTTTAGCCACTAGTTTCGGAGCATCCTTGTACTTCTTAACCAAGAAAAATGTCAAGTTAGGTAAGGAAATAACACGAGCCCTTCCCATTAGCCATGAATTGATGCTGTGTATCTCTTTTATATTCTTTTCTTTTAATCATGGTCGTTAACTGTGACTGCCTGGTGGTTTGCATTTCATGACCTGCAGAAAGAGTAGTTCTGCAGAACTTATCTTACATGATCATTTGTATAGATCCCTATTTGCATGGATTGGTTATGCATCTTTCATGCCAGAACTGGTCAAATGCAATTAATTTCTTTTTGGCAGAAGAAATAAATTTTAACCAAAGATTGCAGGTGGATAGGTAGACCGCAATGGGCCGAGCCGGCTCGGCCTGGCCCATACTCGGGCGAGCACGAGCTCGCGGCTCGTCTCCCACGAGCCGAGCACCCGCTTGGCTCGTGGGAGATTGGGCGAGCTCGGCTCGCCTTGGGAGCCGAGCAGCGAGCCGAAAGACGAGCGGCTCATCCGCTTTTTGAATTTTTTTTTTTTATATATAATTATATCTACTATTTCAGCCTTAAAAAAAAAAATTTTTTTTTAATAAAATAGGAGAGCCACGAGCCGCTCGGCTCGTGGCTCGCCTAAACGAGCAGCTCGTCAACGGAGCCCCCTGCTCGGCTCGTGCTCAGGCTCGTTTTTTTACGAGCCCGAGCGGCTCGTGGGCGTCTACAGTACGAGCCGCTCGGCTCGATTGCCACCACTATGGATAGGCTTTTAGGATTAGAGAACTAGGATTATGTAGTGAAACATAGATTATTTGCTTCCTTGCATGAGTATACCTAGAAAGTAGTAATTGAAGGGAAAAAATTGGTAGAGACACAATGGTTGGATAACATGCTTTTCAATTAGCTAATGTGAATGAATGTATGAACAATTTGCTGACTCAAGACTTAAAGTTTGTACATAGCCATTCCAAGGCCCAATTTTTACATGTTTGTGAATAACTAATTGTAAGTCATAGCCCTTATTTGCTCCTCATTATTTTCAAAATACATTTTTTTTCCTCTTATTTTCAACCACACATTCTTCAATAAAATAATATTACACACAAACCCAAAACTTTTCTTTATTTTTTAATCACACGTTCTCAATCAAAATACTATTTCAAAATGCATTTTGGGCAAAAAAATGAGGCTCAAGCAAGCTCATAGTAACATCCTTATATTTACAGAAACCACTTAATAATTATGTATGAGTTTAGCAAAAACAATACCCAAATTTGCAACATTTCTCGTGCACCTTCATATGCTTCAAGTTTGAGTCCATTCAGGTTCATGTGGTTCTTAATTTTGCATAAAAAATTGCCATTCCAATAATTGCAAGACAGATTCACTTGGAAGCCGAACACTCATTCTGTGGCGGCTTTATTTTTCGGTTATGGACATGAGTCTCTTTGTGTTGTGCATGTGATGAACCCATGTAATAGCTGATTTAGGATTGTTTTTAAGATTGCTGATCTTACCCTTATAGTTAGAGTTAGGATTAATGTATTGCATATTATAAGAACATATTGTAGTTTCTAGAACATAGGTATTAGCCCGATAAGGAAAATGTCTTGCGGTGCTTGGGTGCAAAAAGCAACAATTTTACTTCTTCCATTAAAGTTGTACTTGTGGACATAAAACTTTGGATTGTTGATATTGTAACATTTATTCATCCGCATTCTTGGGTGCGTGGAAAGATAGCAAGAATATAAGCTGTTCCTTACCATGGACAGTGATTGAATCAAGATAATTTTGGCTTCAAGTTAAATGATCTAGGGTGGTATTTGTTATATTTCAGCTTATTATTAGAAGTAATTGGGCGTTTTGCTTTTGCAGGGAAGGCAGCTGTCATAACAATAGGAGGACTTGTGACTGGTGCTGTGGTGGGTTCAGCAGTTGAAAGTTGGTTGCAAGTTGACATTGTCCCTTTTCTTGGCATTCACACACCAGCTACGATTGTGAGCGAATTTGTACTCATTTCTCAATTTTTGATCTCCTTGTACCTAGTATAAGACTAGGCAAAACCTTATTACGACTTAAGCTTGGGAGGTCAATTGTCTTTGCTAGGTTTTACAGATGGCTTATTTAAGATGTGTCTTTCCTTAACTTGTACAAAGATAATGTTCAAGAACCTAAATTAGTGAATATATATTTACTTTGAAATGTTATGTTGCATGGAATTCGAATAGTTCTTCAATCCATAGAATGGCCATCTTCATGCTTGACTTCACCTTTGGAAAGCAAGCAGTGGTCAATGATACGTGATATTTAAACTCAGCTGTCCCAAGTAGAAAAGCCAGGCTCAGACCTACCTAATCGTTATGGGAATTGTTGGGAGTAGGAATAGGGTTTGTTGCTACGACAGGAGGTGAGTGTAGTCACGATTGTTGCATGTTGGTTGCCGTTGCAGGAAAAGTTGAAAATTGCTCAAGTAAAGGAAATTTGTTGAGGTTTAAGGAATAGGTTGGGCACAAGATGAGACGTTTCGGAAAGTGAAGGCGGCGATATATAGAATTGAGAACGTTACGGATAAAAAGTGTACACTTTCTAGGAAGGCATGATTCAGGTGATAAAATAGAATTAATTTCATCAAATCTTGTTCTGTTTTAACCATCAGCTCAAGTCCTGATATATAAAAACTTGCATAGCATGACCATATAAATCTCATGCCAACCCTATACATCTTGCTCCAATAACTATGCAAGAATCAGGAAATCAAGGCCTAAAAAAAAGGGGGAAAAAAACTGAGGGCTAAATACCTTAATAAACGAAACCAAGTGCAAACCAATGACACTAGAAATCCATAAATAATTGTCTCTGCGAGTTGCTTTGACACTATCTAATGTATAACCCGTCATACTCAAATCCTAGAACACGAAAAGTCTACACAACAATTTTCACATCATCTGCTGCCATTTTCTTTAACTTGGGAATGCTCAATGCGTGCAGGAGTGGACCCATTAAGGGCTCAGTGGGGACAACAATTTTCACATCATCTGCTGCCATTTTCTTTAAGGGTCCGTTTGATTGCAAGGGTGGAAAATGGGTGGAAAGAAAATGTTTTACAGGGAAAAGATTTTTCTAGAAAATGTTTTACAGAGAATTGTAATTAAGTGTGTTTGATTGGTATAATTTTACCATTTGTTGGATCTGGTGGTGGCTGTAGTTCTGTTGGCAGCGACGGCAGTGGATCTTGTTGTTGGCGGTGGTAGTTTTGAAGTTGAGAGTGGTAGTTTGTTAGAGGTGGTGACAGTGGTGCTATGAGGTTGTGGTGTTGGTTTGTTTGAGAAGGTGATGTTGCTATTAGGCGGCGACAGTGGTGGTGGTGGTGGTGGAGCAGTGGCGAGGTGATTGTCTCAAGCGTTGATGGTGATCACAGATTATCTGGTTGATTGTGACCATTAAATTGGTTAATCTATGATCAATAAACAATATGTGACTAATAAAAAAGATAAATTGTAACTAAAAAATAATATGTGACCTAAAAAATGTTAATTTGTGACTGTAATTTGATAATTTGTCACGGTATAATAAGTTGTTACTTATAATATTTGTGATTTGTGATCGATAAAGAAATTGTGACTTTTAAATTCTTAATTTGTGACTGATGAAAAAACTGTGACCTATAATTTTTTTGAATTGCTACCGTAAAATAATTTGACACATCTAAAAATTTTGATTTGAAATTGAAAAATAAAATGTGACTAATTAAATGGTTAATTTATAACCAAATTGTATAGATTTGTGACATTAATATATTTAATTAATTAAATCATAAATAAATTTTAATAAAAACCTGATTTTTGAAATTTAAAATCTATATTCTTAATTTGAAATGGGTGATACTTAATCCCTTACTACTTCCCCCACTGGGCCCTGAATTTTTTGCATTGAAAATGCCCATTTATAACCCAAGTACAAGTCTTTTAACATTGCAATTCATTTCCCCTTAATTTTTGAGGAAGTTAGGCCGCATACCTTTTTTTTTTTTTTACAGTGTTTTAATTAATACTCTTAAACTCTAATTAACATTTTAGTGAAAAATTAATTACGTCCAATTGGTAAAACCAAAGCCCAACATGTACAAGCTCAAACCACATTTCCTCCCTCCTCAGAAACGTAATATCCTCCCCCATTTGTAGCCCCAAATCTTCAGAGGAAAAATCTGCGTATCCGAGCAAAATCCAGCTGTAAATCTCAATTTTCGACCTATTTTCCATTGATTTCTTCTTTGTCTCCCCTTCGTATCCGTTCGGGTTCACATCCTCATTCGTAGAAATCGTCTAGAGGCAAAATCCGACCTATTTTCCATTGATTCCTTATCTACAAGCAAAATCTAACTCCAACTATAAATTTCCATTTTCAACCATTTTCCATCGATTTTTTCTTCGTATCTGTTCAATTTCATTATCTCATTCTCATTTCGACCCTAAATCCCAAATAACAGAAACCTTAGATTCGAAATCCGAAAATCTAATTTCAGTTCCGATTATTAACTAGTATTTCTGTAGTTGCTGAAAAAAGTGGCTCGAAGAGGCAAAGAAATCTCGATGAAGAGCCATCCTCTAAGAAGAGAAACAAAATTTCTTCATCTTTTTATAAATCCAAGGTAGCAACATTTTTTTTTATGTTTTAGTATGATAAAAATACTTGAAATTTGTTGTATTTTTTGTGGGCAATGCTTGGTAATAATTCGGCTAGGAAAATTGAGATATTGCTCGAAAACTTGTTTAGTTATATAGTCTGAAAATGATTGGTTTGGTAACAATTACCAAACCAATCATTTTCTCTACTTGGACCATGAAATCTTGCAAAGGAAATAAAAAATGTCTGAGTTAAAATGTAAATTACCTCCTTAGCACTCGGATCAGATGGTGCCGTGTAGCGATTTCCCTGAATGCTAATGGTTGGATTACCACTTCCACCAATAGCATACATCTTCCATTCAGTAATATCGTTGTTCACCACATGGATATACCCTCTCCTACATCTTGGCATCCTCTACACCTAACCTTCTCAAAAGTAATTGAAAGCTATCGTCATTTGCACAAAAGAACAGGTTAGTTCAAGAGTAGAGCTAACATTTGAGATTAACAGTTTTTTGCATGTGATTAGATGATGACAAATTTGAATGCTGTAGTAATTAGTTGCTAATATTGTTGCTCGTAATTTAGCAAAAAATCGAATACTTGTGTTTTCATTTTATTAAATATTTTCCTCATGTCTTTTTTTACATTAATATAATTTGACATTTGTATATTTGTTATTGTTCATATTTCAGCGTGTTGCATCACCAACTGATGAAGGCAGATTTGAAGTGCTTGACAACGAATTTGAATTGAAAGATGAAGTNTTAATATAATTTGACATTTGTATTTTTGTTATTGTTCATATTTCAGCGTGTTGCATCACCAACTGATGAAGGCAGATTTGAAGTGCTTGACAACGAATTTGAATTGAAAGATGAAGTCTTGGAAAAGGTTGTAAAAGGCACGGCTGCAATTGAAGCTGAAATTGGAATGGAAGAGGAAAATTCTGAAACTATTGATATTGATGATGACGTGACCTCAGACATGCCGTTGAAGAGAAAATAAACCTGCAGCGCTTCTTCAACGCCCCTGGGTCAATGGATATGATTCTATATCGAGGACTAAGAAACGTATTGTAAAAGGCAATTTTGTATTCCGAGTTGGTTTAGGTCCTCCGATGGGAAATGATGTTAATGATTTTGAGCTTTGGTTCGTGAAGGGATTGATTAAAAAAAAAAAAAAGTAAGTTGTTACTAATATTTGTTGTTTGTGAGTTTTTCCGAGTAAAGTGACATTTCATGTGGCCTTTTGCATTATATATGTGATGTAGGCATAAAAATTTCAATGATGAAAATTCTATTATCAATCATTGCTTCTACTTTGGTGATATTGTAGTCTCTACGAAACAGTGGTGGTACGAATTGTTTATTCCGAACGAATGTCACACGGTAATTTATTTTGTTTGTTGGTGTTTTTTTTAGATTCTTTTATATAATTTTTATTTCAATTGTTGATTTTGTGATTTTTATCTTTTTGTGTAGCATATCGATGTGTGTTTCTATTACTTAAGGAAGATGTTAAGCCATGGAGAAGATATAACCATAAAAGCTACAACCACATACTTTCCATTTGATAGCCAGATGAGAGGATTGTATACTGAATTTTGCCAAGATGAGTTTGCTCTGAAAAAATAGACTTCTCTTCTTTCATATGTTATTGGGTTGTATATGCCGTGTAATACAAGTTGGAGACTTATTGACTGTGTGCTTATGCCAATGAGAATGTCAAATTCAGCCCATTGGATTCTCTGTCATTTTGACATGCAACATATGTGCCTTAATGTATATAATTCGTATCACAAGATTGTGAGGAAAACTTTAATAATTGAGGCCGTTAAACCATTTTTTGATATAATTTCTCATCTTCTTTTTCATATTGACTTCTTTGAGGGAAAAGACATTTCGGAAGAAGATGCTTTGAAACTTTTGGTTGTAAAAATGGTTCCAAAACTTTCACAGTAGAATAACATGTTAGATTGCTTTCTAAAGATTTTTTTTTTCATTTGACATTCAAGTGTTTAATTGTCTAACTTTTTTACATGGAGTGGAGACTGTGGAATATATGTAATTAAGTATGCCCAGTACTTCATTAACGGAAAGTTAAATGAAATGCCAAAGACATTTAACATTCCACAAGTTAGAAGAAACTTGGCAGCTCAATTATATGCTTATGGAAAGAAGAAGTAAGATGAGGGTTATGATACAGATAATGAATGTGTGTCAAAAGGAGACTGATTTTGAAGAAGTGGACATGTCTTGTTATGTAATGACTGATTCAGTTGTTAGAATATTTTGTGGATGTACATAAATTGGTTGGTAGTTGATGTATATAATGACTAATTGGACAAAAAAAGTGACAATGTTAACAGTGGCAGGACAGCTGCACTTGTTAATTTTTGAAGTTTTGGATATGTTTTAATTTCAATATCAATGGATCAAGGAATTTGGTGTTGTAGCTGATCAATATTAGTACTAGTATCTAACTATAACATTTGTGTAGCTTCTAACATGCTAGCAGCTTGTAGAACAAAAAGTAACATAATGTCACCTTTTTAATAAAAGTGACAATTAAAACGGTAACATTGTCACTTTTTTAACAAATTAGTCAGTTGTATATCACTTGGCATAATTGAGGTTGAACCTATCCTACAACTCCAAGGTCAAAGTACACTATATCATCTGGTTTAGCAAGGCATGACATAACCAGTTATCTAAAGAATTGCAATATGTTACTTAACTATAATATGTTTGTAGCTTTTAACATGCTAGCTTTTACGTGTCAAAAAAAGTGACATGTTGTCACATTTTTAACAAAAAAGTGACACCGTGTCACTTTTTTAATGTCTCTAGTTGTGGTAGTTTGATATTTTGTATTCATGCTGAAAGGCTGAGCGAATGATGCTAGAACCTGATCGATTTATTAAGTAACAATGCTTCTAACTGTGGATCCAATGTCAATGAAGTATGATATCGATTGTCACATAAATATACACATAACAAACCATTTTTTAAGAAATTCATCTCCATCAAAATACATCGTCACTTTTTTTTAACAAAGTTACATACATAATAAACTTCAGAATTGACATTTTGATTAGAATATTTGAATTGAAAAATATTCTAAAATAAAAAATATCAAATAATCTGGTTTCATATGTCTTTCAACTTTCGTTTCTTTTGTGGTTTCTTTCTCACATTTGTTGGATTTTGACATGATCTACGATTGTGGTCATTATTCCTACATCTTCTACATTTTGCACTTTGGATTTTCTCTCGTGTTGATGGTATCCTTCTTTCTTTAGGTCTTCTGGATTTTCTTTCTGGATTAACAACCAAAACTACTCTTGCTTTTACCTCACCCGGTACATTCCGGCCATTGTGATCTCCAAGTGAAAAAATTGTTCCACTATAGGTTTGAATATNTTTTGCACTTTGGATTTTCTCTCGTGTTGATGGTATCCTTCTTTCTTTAGGTCTTCTGGATTTTCTTTCTGGATTAACAACCAAAACTACTCTTGCTTTTACCTCACCCGGTACATTCCGGCCATTGTGATCTCCAAGTGAAAAATTTGTTCCACTATAGGTTTGAATATACATATCTGTTGTATAATAGACCGAACAATATAAATATGAATCTCCCTTTATTTTTGC
>CAIGRQ010309058.1:0-13012 GCA_903798375.1 Fraxinus sp. D2006-0159
TTGGTACAGTAGAATTGATGGATATTTGTGTGAAAATGGATTCCAAAGAAGTGAAAGTGAGCACACACTCTATGTAAAATCAGATCTTCATTCAAATGTTTTGATCATCTCATTGTATGTGGATGATTTATTGATCACTGGAAATAATGTCGAGCTGATTCATTCATTCACACTTGAACTTGAGAAGGAGTTTGAGATGACAAACTTGGGTGAAATGAAGTATTTTCTTGGAATTGAGATTGAACAGAGATCTGATGGAATTTTTGTTTCACAACACAAGTATGCAGATGATATCTTGAGAAGGTTTAAAATGTGGATTGCAAGCCAGTTGACACTCATATAGCAGTGAATATGAAGCTATCAAAGGATGATGGTGATCAGCCAGCAAATGAGAAGAATTACAGAAGTCTTGTGGAAATCTTGTTGTACCTAACTTCAACAAGACCTAATATAATGTTTGCTGCAAGTCTGCTATCCAGATTCATGTCCAATCCATCACAAACTCATTTTACTACTGCCAAACGAGTCCTCAGATATATCATAGGAACCCTCAATCATGGAATCTATTTTGAAGGAGGAGCTGGATCAGATTTAATTAGCTATTCAGATAGTGATTGGGTCAGTTCAATGGATGATATGAAGAGCATATCTGGGTATTTGTTTACTTTGGGATCTGGCGCATTCAATTGGAACTCAAAGAAGTAAGATATTGTGGCTCAATCGACAGCAGAAGTAGAGTATGTGGCTGCATCATCAGCTGCAAATCATACGATTTGGCTGAGGAAAATTTTGAATGATTTGCATCAAGTTCAAGCCAATCCTACTTCAATTTTAGTTGACAATTAGTCTATTATTGCCTTGGCCAAAAATTAAGTTAATTATGGAAGGACAAAGCATATTAAAGTCAAGTTTCATGCAATCAAGCAAGCGAGAAAGAAGGTGAAGTTCACTTGCAATATTGTCCTTCACAAGTCCAGTTAGCAGATCTGTTTACGAAGTCACTTACAAAGGATCGTTTTGAGGAACTGAAGCATCAAATTGGAGTCCTAAATAAAAGCTTCAAGGAGGAGATTGAAGGATAATGTGAAGACTTTTATTTAAACTCTAGTTAGGTTAATATTTTTGTCTACAGCAAAGTTATACCAGTTGTCATTAGGCTACTGGAGCTGATATTATTAAGTTTTTTAATATTCTGATGTAATCTCTTTTGTATCTTGATATATGGTAATTGCTGGGCTCGATGAATGGAGAATCAATCAAGAAAATTTCAGAATTTCTTCTTCTCTTCTCACGTTCCTTTTTTGCCTTTGTTCCATCTTCAAGAGGATCGAATTAATCCATCTTTAATCTTGAAAAGATATTTCATGTGTAAATTAAGTTTTTTTTTCCAAGAGCTAACAGTTTTCATCTTCGAATCAGGGAGATATTTATAGACTTCCCCTCAAGCTTTGGAGTGTTCTGGTATTTTGAAGGAGGAAAACAGGTGGTAGCTCTTCATTGGCTTCCTTATAACTGATTCAGTTAAGTAAGTAACTTGTTTTTTATTAGCCTATTGTACTTGTTTGCTGTTACAGATTGTGATTAGTTGTTTATAGCTAGATAATTAGCTTAATTCTAGATTCCTAATTAGTATACTTTCCTAAGATAGTTTCCCAGATTTTGTGTATATATGTGTATCATCTTTTCCAATATATATGAAAATTCTTTTCCAATCTTTCTTTGATAACATGGTATCAGAGACCTAAAATTACTTACTCGTGCGTGTGATTTGACGTGGTGGCTCGCTGTTCATAGTATTCGGAGGTCGGCATTTCTGGCAGGCTGTGTTGGCGTCTTCTTCAAATTTCTGACTAATCAAGCCTTGAGTCTGAGTCGGAGATTAGGTTCAATTTCTATCGTGGACAGTTTTGGTGTCGTCTGTTTCACTCAAGCGTCAATTTTGCATTTCTTCTTCCCGTCTACGTTGAGCGGAGCATTGGTTCAGTTTTCGTCGTGTGCAGTTTCAATGTCTTCTTCAATCCATCGTTAATTTCGTGTTCCTTCTTCTTCCTGTCTGTGTCGCCGTTGTGGGTGTGTTAATTTTTGGGCTAAATTTGTGATTTTTGGTTTTGGGCTGAATTGAATCTACTGGGCTTGAATCTGTTGGGCCAGTGGCTTGAGCTCAAGTTGTTGGTGGAATATAATTTTGTTTGAACTGGGATTTTATTGGGTCTAAGTTATTTGTGATTAATTTGGTTATTGGGCTTGTTGGGCCTTCTTGTGTTTGGTGCTTTGTATCTCTGTTTCAAAGTTATGGTTGAGAAGAAATCCATTGTTGCGTCGGATATGGTACCTATGGTGTCGAAAATCACAGAACATAAACTTAATGGCTCAAATTATTTAGATTGGAGGAAGACCATTTGACTTTATCTACGAAGTATTTACAAAGATACTCATTTGACCGATGATTCTCCTACAGATGATTCATAGTAGACATAGCTTAGATAGGATGCTCGCTTATTCCTACAAATTTGAAATTCCATTGATGGCGAGGTAAGTGGCTTGATCAATCACTATGAGGCTGTCAAAGAGTTGATGGATTATTTTGATTTCTTGTATTATGGTAAAGGGAACCTTTCTCGGATGTTTGAGGTGTGCAAAGCGTTTTACCATGCAGAAAGACAAGATAAGTCCCTTACAAATTATTTTATGTAATTTAAGAAGATTTATGAAGAGCTTAGTATGTTATTGGCTTTTAGCCCTAATGTAAAGGTTCGGCAATGCCAACGAGAGCAAATGACTGTCATGAATTTTCTCGTTGGCCTTTCCTCTGACTTTGAGACTACTAAGTCACAAGTTCTTTCTGGTTCTAAGATCACATAGTGCTTGGGAGACCAGAGTAGAAAGACTTATTTGTCATTACATCCATTCAACATTTATTCATTAAATTCCCAACGGAAAAGAGCATCACCATGATTAAAGGAGATCAGAGGAATGCAAGGGAATTTTATTCAAATTTTCTTAGGAAAGCAGAATCTCGAAGTGTCAACGTAATCCTAATAGATGTTGACATGTGTGACGTCCCTTAATAAGGGTAAATCCCTGAACAAGGGAGAGAGGTCGAAATGGACACCTCTAAAGAAGAAGTGGTCCTCGGAGTCGTAAATGACTCTGAAGAAGATGCTGTCTGTGGAGAACAGACACCACCTGAAGAAGGGAGAACTGTTAAAGAAGCAACTAGCTTGGAGGAGTTGGACCCTCTCGTCATTGATTGCGAGTCTCAGACAGCCCATATGGAGAAATTGGAGAGATTTTCTGTAGATCCATAGGACCCTTCCAAATACCTGCATGTTGGTTGAAATTTTCCGGTGGAAGCCAATGATAAGCTGAAAAGCTTCCTGCTAAAAAATTAGATGTCTTCGCCTAGAAACATGGATACATGATCGGCATTGACCCAAAAATAATTTGTCACCACTTAAAAATTGATCCAAAGGTTACACCGCACAGGCAAAAAATGAGAGCTCTCAACTTGGAGAGATATGAAGCCTTAAAGGACGAAGTTAAAAAGCTAATCAAAAATTGTTTCATCCGTGAGTCAATGTATTCAAAGTAGGTTTCTAACCTAATCTTGGTCAATAAGCAGAATAGCAAGTGGAAACTTTTGTAGATTTCTCGAATTTGAATCAAGCTTACCCCAATGACAGCTTTCCGCTTTCTCGGACAGACCAACTTGTAGATTCAATGGCCGAATATACACTTCTTACCTTCATGGATACATATTTCGGATACAATCAAATCCAAATATTCCGAACTAATGAAGATATTACGTTCTTTATAAAGGACAATGGTCTTTATTGCTACAAAGTTATGCCATTTGGGTTGAAAAATGCAGGAGCCACCTATCAAAGACTTGTCAATAAAATATTTGTTGACTTCATTGGAAAGACTATGGAGGTATATGTGGATGACATGCTGGTGAAGAGCTTGAAGGCTAAGGATCATGTCAAGCACCTTAGCGAAACTTTTCAAGTATTAAGGAGTTACAAGATGATGTTCAACCCTTTAAAGTGTGCCTTTGGAGTTGTTTCGAAAAATTTATGGGTTACATGGTTAATCAGAGAGGCATCGAGGCCAACTAAAAAATATCAAGGCCTTGATTAAGATGAGGTTACCTTTAAAATCGAAGGAGATACGAATCCTCACTGGACGTGTGTCTACTTTGAACTGCTTTGTCTCTAAGGCGACGAATAAGTGTCTCATTTTCTTCAGAATTCTGAAAGGAGGAAATAAATTTCAGTGGATGGAGGAATATGAGGTAATCCTGCAAGAGTTGAAGAAGCACTTGGGCCAGGCTCCCCTCCTCTCCGATCCAAAGGCTGGTCAATTGTTGTAGCTATATCCAGCAGAAACCCTCAATGCTATCAGTTTTAGTTCTTGTAAGAGACGAAGATGGTCACCAGCTACCCGTATATTACGTAAGCAAGACATTTTTGGCAGCTGTGACTCGATATACAGACATGGAAAAGCTAGCATTCTCTTTGGTAACTACTTCCCGACAATTGTGGCCTTATTTCTAGCCTCACACCATATACGTACTAGCCAATATCCCTCTCAAGCAAGTTTTACAGAAGCCCGATGCTTATGACGCTTATCGAGTTTGACATCATGTTCAAACCAAAGGCTGCTGTTAAAGGACAAGCTTTGGCTAATTTTGTAGCCCATTTCACCCATGTTCCAGACTAGAAGAGAAGATTGAACCCGTCGAACCCTCAACTTGGAACTTTTTTGTTGATGGCTCCTTGAGTGACACGGGATTCGGAGCAGAGTGGTTTTAGTTAGCCAAAAAGGACACGAGCTTAATTGTACCGTGAGGTTTGACTTTAAGACCATAAACAATACAGCAGAATATGAGGCCCTCCTAGCTAGCCTATGGTTAGCCAAACAAATGCAAGCAAAGAGACTAGTGATCAGTAATGACTCCCAACTAGTAATTAGCTAGGTTCATGGAAACTTCTCGGCTAGAGATAAGTCCATGGTTGCTTATCTAAAACTGGTCATGAAGCTTATCCCAAATTTTGAAACATTTGAGTTAGTGCAAATCCTACACTCAAAGAATGCTCACGCAGATGTTCTTTCAAGCAAATAGTAAAGATTCTGAATTACTCATCGTGGTGCCCATAAAATAGCTCCCTAGACCCTCTACAACTATTGGCGAAAGGGTAATGAGGTCGAAGACACCCTACTATGGATGAAGTTAATAATAACATTCCTCAAAAAACAGGCATTACTCTTTGAAAAAGACAAGGTACAGAAGCTCAGAAGACGAACTACTCATTTTTTTTCAGAACGACGTGCTATACAAACGAGGTTTATACTTGCCTTTACTCTGATGCATTGTCGAAGAGCAGGCCACCTATGTTCTTCAAGAGATCTAAGGGGGGTATGTGGCAACCACTCCGGAGGGCGGTCCTCAGTACAGAAGTTGTTGAGACAAGGATACTATTGTCTACCTTGAAAATGGATGCGTAATAGTTTGTTAAGAGGCGTGATAAGTATCAACGCTTTGAAACCATTCAAATGTAACCTTTTCAGGAACTAAGCATTGTTTCAAGCCTATAGATGTTTGCCAAATGTGGGATTCACCTTATAGGCCCATGCATAAAGGGAGGGGCAATTTTAACTTTGCGATTATTGCCATTGCTTACTTCACCAAACGGGTAGAAGCCGAATCCCTTTCCAAAATCACTGAGGTAAATACTTTCAAATTCCTATGGAAGAATATCATTTGCAAGTTTAGAATTACCTATTCTATTGTCTCAGACAATGGGTGGCAATTCGACAACCAAAAGATTAGAAATTTATGTGAGGAACTGGGTATCAAAAAGCATTTCTCCTCCCTGTATCACCCTTAGGCTAATGGACTGGTGGAAGTTATTAATAAGACTGTCAAATACATGCTGAAGAGGAAGTTAGATGCTTTTAAAGGGGCTTGGGTCGACGAACTACCTCAAGCCCTATGGGTAATCCGAACTACGAGCTGAACAGCTACAGGAGAAACTTCCTTCTCCATGGCTTATGGAGTCAAGGCTGTGAGTCTAGTTGAAGTGGGTCTCTCATCTCCTCGCTGAATTCATTTTAACGAAATATTTAATTAAGAGTTGAGAAGATGTGAACTAGACCTCCTTAAACAAAGAAAGGATGACTATCTAGCAAAGTTAACTATTTATCAACGAAAAACGACTAGGTACTACAATTTTAAAGTTAAGAAGAAGTCATTTCGCTTGAATGGATTAGTTCTTCAGATGATATTCTTGTCTTCTAAAGAACACGACGCATGAACCTTTGGTCCCAATTGAGAAAACCCCTACCGCATCAAAGAAAAGGTTCGGCCTGGGAACTATAGAATTGAAAATATGGATGGAAAGGCACAGCCCCATCCTTGGAATACCAAGCTTTTGCAAAAATATTATCAGTGAAAATGTAAAATACGATTTGTACAGGTCTTGATTGAATAAGTTGATTCTTGTTAAAGCGTTTGCAAAAAGGAAAATGCCTCATATTGACAAAAGTCGAAGGAGAAGGCTCTGCATAGACGAACCGTCCCTATGCAGAGATGCATAGGCACTTCAACGAGGAGCTGGATCCCAAAATGGACCACTTCCTCACTTGCGAAGTGGATAACACATGCCCTTAACAACAAAAGTTGTTAAGGAAGCCTCAGCATGAACGAGTCACTTGCCTCATGCTAAGGAAAAATATGAACTTAGTTATGTTTGTTCTCAATTTAATCAAGTCAAATTTTCGAAAGGAATGCCTCTTATTGACAAAAGTTGAAGGAGAAACTTTTGCATAGGCGAACCGTCCTTATACAAAGACGCATGGGCACCTCAATGAAGATCTGGATCTCAAAAGAGACCACTTGCTTAATCGCGAAATGCAACACATACCTTTAGCAGCCAAAGTTGATGAGGAAGCCTCATCGTGATGAACCGCTCAACCTTATGCTCAGGAGAATTTTTTATTTTACTCAGATTAAATTGTTCTTAATTTTATTAAGTCATGATTAGCGAAAAATAAAATAAAAAATGCCTCATATTGACAAAAGTTGAAGGAGAAGCTTCTAGACGAATCGTCCCTATGTAGAGATACATGGGCACTTCATCGAAGAGCTGGATCCCAAAAATGACCACCTCCTTAATCGCGAAGTGCAGAACATACCTTTAGCAACCAAAGTTGCTAAGGAAGCTTCAGCATGGGTGAACCGCTCAAACACCATGGTGTAGTTTGGTAATTCTTGTGTTGTGCTAGGTGGCTGCCTTTAATTGGTAGTCTTATAACTCGCCCGTGTGCTCTTCTTTGACAGCCTATAGCCAATCTTTATTTGGCGAATGATTTAGGATCTTTGTGCGAGCCTTCTATCTTTTTGCTCCCTTCGCATGTGGCCTTTCACTTCGCGAATGGTTATATGCTTCGTAGATTTTGTTCTGGGCCCAACAACAATTTCATTCACAATATGTAATGATCTTTTGTAGAAAATTCATTCAAGTTGTGGTTAAATTTAGAGGAAAAGAGAAGGAGGGAAATAAAAACTTTTCGAGATATATAACAAGGAACTTGTCGATAATAGTTGGTAAAATATGCGAGAAGTGATTCAACATTCAGTTCATAATCAGCGCATGTTCAATAAAAAGGTTATATTTCATAGGTATATTTCAAATGACCCACATGTTAATTCAGATTTCTCATCCACCCAACTCATAACACCACCAAACACTTGCCAATATAATAGCTAAAATTCATATAAATCACCTCAACTTTCTGTATTTGTAATTTAATTCTGCTCGTTTTCACCAACAAATTGAAGTACTGCAACAACGCATTTTCGCAATGTTATATCAATGTTATGCTAATTGATATCGAACCACAAATAGGGATTTTTGTCATAAAAGCAACTAATGTAAAGCTTCATTTGAATTTTTGTTACTGAGAAATTAAATCCGCAACTAATCTGCTTATGGCATGAGCACACTTACTTGGAGATTGGAAACATATATCCGGTCAGTGCCTCTTCCTAATATGCAATCAGTCGTAAGGTTGCACAGTTCTGAGTTCTTTTGCCTCCTCCTATGGCCAGCCCATATGAATGCCAATTATTTTAGTCAGAACTCAAAGAAGATTAAAGAAACTTTATTTTGGAATATATACACCACACAAAGCAGTAGTTATTTGTTAGTTGGTCCAAGGCTAGAATACAAACCATTCATGAATGCTGCACTCTCCTGACTCCACAACCTTCTTACTTGGTACTACAGGTTTGGTTGGTGAACATTAAAGCAAAAGAAAATTGGACAGGAAATAGGTAATGGCGACCAATGATGACCCGTAGAAAACACACAAATAGGTGGGGTCCTTTTTTTTTTTGCAATGTTTAATTCACATGAGGTTCACCACCCCCATGTATCTGTTCATTTTTTGTCTGATTTTTATCTACAAGCAGAAAAAATCTTATTTTTATTTTCTGGTTGACTGCAAAGGCATCTCTTTGTCGTCGTCTTCTTATTTTCCTATTCACGAGAATCTGTTTCTTAAAATATTCATCCATGTCAGTAATAACAAGTTGCATACCTACCTCGAAGATTAAAATTAACACGTTACCCTACAAATAGGGAAAAAAATAAAATAAAAATCTAATGCTTAATAGTGGATAACTGAAATTATTCTACTATTAAAGATATTTGATTCCAGACTCCCTCTATAATATCATGATAAACCAAATACATAAATATAAATTAAGACAAGAACAGATTTCAGTTGTATCTATATAAATCAAACTTGTAAGGTACTACAATTTTATTTAAAAAAAATTTATTTGTACATCAAGATTTGTACATAAAGGTGTACACCTCCCTCACATAGGGGTGAGACCCACTTGATATAATATTTTTTTATTCAAGCGGGACCCACCACATGTGAGGGGGGTGTACACCCCGATGTACACACCGATATACCACTAGCAAAATCGATTTATTTATTTGTTATTAAGTAATACTCTCCTATACCCACCTTTTTATCTTCTTGATAGACATGATGTCTGATTGTCCATTTCGCATGCGCGACTTGTCAAGTATATTGGCTTATATGAGATTTTTCCATTCTCTCCTTTGAAACGAGATATCCTCTTTTTCGCCCAAGAAAGATAGATTGATTCATCAAATAATTTGGAGAGTGAAAGGCAATTAGATCCATTGTTTGGAGAATTCACATTACTGTAATAAATTAGAATAATTTATGATTGACTTGGTTGGACTAAAAAAATGAAGTATACAGGCTCAGTTTGGCCAAAAAAAAAAAATCAATTGGAGTGGTAATACATCTATGATTACTAATATCATATATGATTCATGTTTTGTATTTGTAAAGAGATCATATTTGTCAAGCGAGGAAATCTCAAACTAAATATTTGGTGAAAGATATGAAATGAATTGGAAAATAAAATAATAAAGAAAGAAAGTCATAAGAAAAAGAAATGGTAATGAGAAGGGCATGCCTTTTGAAGTGTTAAAATGAACTTTTAAGAGCTAAAAGTTGCTTTGCCGTTGTCATTTTCTACAGCCCAATGTCCCCAACGAATCTTATAATATTAATTGTTAACACTCGTGCTACATGCACAGGGTTCATCTGGCCCAGTACAACCATTATAACTCATAATTAATATGATAATGATGACACGCAATCATCATTTTCTATAGCCCAAATTAAAAATAGCAAGACATTTCCTGCATTCTAATGAAATTCAGAAACTATATGGAAACTTTGTATACATATATCCAGAAATTTTACCAAAAAACCATAATTACAGGCTCTAAGTACATATTTGATACTGATTATTCCGACGTTCATTATACTTTGCTATTCTGTTAATTGAGTTAACAAGTACATATTTCGAGAAAATTTATTATTATTGTTAACATTTTTACTATTATTTTGTGACTTGAGTTGCATATTTTGAGACTTACTTAAAGATTTATTAATATTGTTATTATTTTAGCAAGTTGGATTAACTTATTCCTATTCGTATGTTCATTGTATTTGCTATCGTAAATTGAGTTTATAAGGATATATCTTGAGATTGACCTAAAGAATTATCTGTTATAAACTAGAGAGAAAAATGAGACGTCAATAGATTTATGTGTATTTTATTGAGATCTAAACCCCAATATATATAGAAAAGAATTAGGGTAGTGAAAAATACAATAGTTATTGCAACTAGGACTAAAGGATATGGCGATCATTCAATAATAGACATATAATTTAAACACTCTTCTTCGATGACCCATAACATAATATCTATTTCGTTAAAACCTTGTTTGATAAAAAACAGTGTGGCAAAAATATTAAACGAAGAAAAAAGAGTAGTTACTTTTGGAATATTTAATATAAATAATAACTTATTAAAACTTTGCCGGAAAAGTTTATTGGGACAAACCTAAATAAAAGAGAACGAGTACATCTACTTTTCTTAATGTTGATTACTAAATTTTTTGAGTTGACGCACTCCTATCCCGTGTACCAATTTCTTAGAATATAGACGTTGGTAATAGAGATGGAAACACGTATTTGATAGCATATTTTGGCCAGGCTGCCCACATGGATGCCAGTCGTAAGGTTGCATAGTTCTGACTCGTATGGATCAAATTTTGTCCTAAAAGTCTTCACTGAAATAGGCTGCCCACATGGGTGCCAATTATTTTTAATTTCTGGTTGACCACAAACCCATTTTTTTATATTCTTTTTGTACTTAAAAATAACAAGTTGCATACCTAAAACCGAATTTAACTTTTACTTTTTTATATATATATTTTTTACAATCTGATTTATTCATTTAAATGATTAAATAATTTCACTTTCTTTCACAGTTATTTTGACATGCTGCTTTTGCCTCACAAATATGTTTTAGGTGCCGCGCAGAGCCAAAATCGGAATTGGGTGTTATTATGTTAGATATTCAATACTATTTAGTGACATTTGTAGTTGATTAAGAATGTTTTGAAATATGTATTTGATAGCATATTTTTTCTTCTATTCTTACGAAATATTGAAAAAGTAATTTGTATTGTCAATCACAATTTTTTTAATAGAAACTTTATGAATAGAATCGAACTTGAACCGAAATTTGACTATTCGACTTAGTGTTTGGTTCCAAAATCACATGTCCATTTATGAAATACAAAAGTGTGACGAATGATTTCAAATATTAAAATAACTTGATCGATATACCTTTTGCCCATACCTACTTATAACAATAGTTCTCTGACTTTTAAATTTTGTAGCAATTGAGTTCTCATAAATCATGTTCATCTATTATATACACACACACACACGGATTTGATCTCCTAAGCATCGTGCTTAATTTATGCTATAAAGAACATTAATCTGCTATCAAAGACTTGGTCTCCACGATATAATATCATAAAAATCTAAATGCATAAATATATATTTTAATTAAGTAATTCTCCTACACACTCCCTTGGAGATGGAATCAAAATTTGTGTAAAAAGTCTTCACCGAAATATGCTGTCCATATGGGTGCCAATTATTTTTATTTCCTGGTTGACTGCGAGTCGTCTTATTTATTTATTTATTTGTATTTAGAAGTAACAAGTTGCATACCTAAACTGAATATAGCAGACCTCAACCTCCGAATGGCAAAAAGTCTAATGCTTTACCGTGGCCGTGGGAAATAACCAAAGTCAGTGATCTCCACCTTCAACTTACAGAAAACTTTTCAAACTTTTTGATTTTGTAGCAATCGAGTTCTCATAAATCATGTTCATCTATCTAATGAAATAATATCATGAAAAACCAAATACATAAATATAAATTTACACGAGAACAGATTTTATGTTTATCTATATGAATCAAACTTATAAGCTACAATAATCTTACATATTTTTTATTCATTTTTATCTTGAAGCTTGATAAACATCGTTATCATTTAAATTTACGGAGATTGGTGGCAGGAATATTGATCGTTATTTGTGATACTTTCTTGAGTTCGCTCTATGCGAGGCTATGCACTATTAATGAACATGTTTTAAGTTAAAAATCATAAGATCATGCGCGAACCCAGGCTAGTGTCAGCAAGTATTTATAATGCGAAGCCTTGTACTCAACCTCGAACATAAACAACGAGCACACGAAGCGTGCGAATGCAAAAACTACTGAGCAAGCAAATGTACTCTTATTTATTTCCACCGGCTAATACATATCGGTAAAAACCATTACTCAAGCACTTGTGAATGAGAATGTAAAGCATGTTAAACATGACTTTACAATCAATGAATGATGAACAGGTGGCATGGTGAACAAAATGTGAAAAGGTATTGAATTCAGTTAAAGCTCACCAATCAATGACTTGTTAAAAAAAAAAAACATTTCTAAATAAGAATCTTCAAGTATCATGAAAATCACATAATCATCTTTTATGCGGAAATAAACATTTCATAAAACATACCGGAATCAGCCATAACGAAATGTCCTTGAAGAAAGCTTGTAGAAATTATTTCTCTCACTTAACCCATTTTCTTTGCTTCACCAGAATATATGGGAAATCTGATAAAAATGAAAAGTGTGGGTAGACAGAGGACAACTCCTACGTAAATAATAATAAAAAGCAATCATCCTACTCCCATAAAAGTAGGCACATAGGAAAATAACTTCCCTTATTATTTCTCATAGTAACCGTGCATCAGTTTTCCAAAGCCATTAACAACCTTGTCACATTAAGTCCAAATAATGTCCATATTGCTCTTTCATGTGGGACATATTTTAATATTCTTCCACTTGGCCCATATGAATGACACTTATTTGGATTGACAAGGTAAACATAATATGCATATAACATTAGCTTATTCGCACTTTAGTGAGGTTACAATAATATCATAATTAAATAACTTACCAACATGAGTCATGGCAGTAAATATCAATAAAGCAACATCTTCCCTTCCAAGCACTACAATGCTAGAAATCACTT
>CAIGRQ010309097.1:0-12500 GCA_903798375.1 Fraxinus sp. D2006-0159
TATTTATATTTGTAATTTGACCATTGGATCAGGTCCGAATATTTGGACAATACAAGAAAGTTATTTTTTTCTAAGTTTTTTATTTTGACACTTAACCAAATTCTCAATCTTCTAAACCAATTTCCAATACCAAATACTCCACAAAAAAATTTGATTGAATTAATAACAAAGTAGATAGAAACGTGTAAAATTAACAACCATGTAGATATGGTTATATTACATTCATCCAATTTGTTATAATGCTCAACATCATCCATATAGAATCCATCCATATTTTGAGAATTGCTTTAGCCAATTTTGGAAGCACAACAAGTCTTCCACTATTTTAGGATTTAAAGAACTATAGAAGGGATAAAGATCCTTCATTTAATACTGAAAGCACTTTCTGAAACAATAATAGACACTTGAATTGTAAACACATATCTAGCTAGTTTGTACAAGATAGAATCTAATAGATAATTGGAACATCCAAAAATACAATCAATTTTTTCTTGCCTCGCAGACTCCTTTAATTTTTCATACCTATTAGGAGAAGCTATAACATATTTAACTGCATTGCGCATACTTAGAATGGAGTCATGTGTTTCTTTCCACCCCTTACAAACAATCAAATTGATAATGTATGCACACCATCTCTATTAAATGTCTACCATCTAGAACACACCCATCATTACCTCAACCAATGACCTTCCTATCATTTGAGGATGCATTATCAAATGTGACCGTAAATTTTTTTTTCAACACCCCACTCATGGAAACAAGTCTCAATCATTTTTGCCAATAGTTTATCCCTTGTGATTTAGAATAACACAAAAACTTAAAATGTTCTTATCAAGTGTCCAATCAAAATAAATGTGATGTGAGAAACATAAAATTAACATGCTAATTGGAAGTCCAAGAAATAGTGGTAAGGGTAACCTTTGATGATGAAAAGAAAAGATGTTTCTCAATTTCAATTTGACTAATAAATCTCTTTATCAAGAATCCTACGAAATGGGAGCTCAAACAAATGACATCCTACACTATTATAAAGTCTAAACACACGTGCTTATATAAAACCTAAAAGGTAAGTTATAAGATGTAACCTGACAATCTTCCTTACTACATCCGGTAGTTATAAGATTGCTCCCACTACCATAATTTTGATTTTCAAAAGATAGGATTTTTTTGCTTCTTAACTCGACTTCGATGATTAATTCTGAATCACGAACTTCTAGTCTTTACTCAAAAGTCAAAACTTCCAAGTCTTTTATCGTATTTTTCAAAGTCGAGAACACACAAGTGGATGTGCACATTCTTTTAATTAAATCAAGAAACTAATTCTTAAACTAAATAGGTGAATAAAGTGCGAAAAATAATTTTTTCTCTTTTTATATCTTCAAATTTGAACGCTACAGAATTATTACATTATATTTTGTAGTATTATATAGGATGTCTAGGTTTCATTTAATCTCTATTTATAGATATAAAATAGTTTCAATCCATATACAATAAGAATTCGAAGTTCAATTAAAAGTCTTAATTAAAATTCAAATATGAGTTTTAATTAAAATTAAAATTCAATTAGTTTATATTTAAGAATTACAATTAGATTTACAACTTTCATAAACATTACAAATAAGTCCAAAACTTATTGTAATTGCAATTAAGCTCAAAATTTTATAATAATTGTAATTAAACTTCAATACTTTATAAAGATACAACATGAACTTAATTTGACGTATATTATCCAAACTCTACTAATTGATCATATATGGTCGATAATTGACCACCTAATCTAATTATTAATTTTTGCAACCACCCAATCTAAACTTTATTTTTTCTACTAAAAGCAAAATATTACACTATCAGGATATATAAGATTACAGAAGCCAATAAATTTGTAATACTTTCCTACGATTCGTAGTATAAGTAGTTTATTGTCATCCGAGATTCGATAATTAAGTACAACCATAAATGATTGTTTTGCCTTTCTAATTATTCTCATTAATTAAGTGTCATTTTCTTCAATAGTCCTATGAACCCAATTTTTAGAACGACAGTCCTGACACAAATTCATATTCTTTATTTCGCTCATTCTCAAACTCCCAACTCATCGAGATATTTGACCAATCAAATTGATCTCATCCATTGTTAAATAGTTATTAAAGTCGCGAAAAAATATACATAACACTGTCAGGGGATTTAGATGAAATACAAAGCAATAAAGTAAAATTTAATTCTCCCCACGGTCATGCTATATAATTAAACTTGACACTTGATCCGCTCAATACACTTCAAGTGTACTAATGTCTCCTTTAACTATTTATGTATTAAGGAAAAATAAAAAACTTGAATAGTGAATCGGTCAACACTACAACATTCCAGTACAATGTGTCAACCCTTATATATTGTCCAAGAACAAATTATTTATGATCAAAATATAAGTTATATAATACTCTACTACTCAACATAAGTACCCAACTTATATTATCATAAGTGATCACATGAACTTTAATTCGCATGCTCAATAATAAATAAATGCAAAAAATAAGATAAATACAATTTTATGTAAAATTATACTATATGAACACACAACCCAATTGTCGTGTTATACACAAAATCGATCGGAATACTACATCCAAATTTTCAAAAAATGCCACTAACTCAAATCTAGAATAGAAACCAAAATCTACCCAAGAAATGTATTGTACCTTCAGTGTGTATAAACATGTCATTCTCTCTCAAAAAAATAAAAATAATAATAATAAAAAAACCCACCATATGAATGAACTTAATAGTGAAAACAGTCGAGTCATTGGCTGCAAAAAAGTACTACATATCAGAAAGAAATGTGCAAAAAAGGGTTTATATTATACAATAACTCTTATAAAATTACATACATTAAAGAAACCGTTAATGAAATGTAGTGTGGTGGTTCTTCCTCTCCTCCACGCAACTGAGGGTTTCTCATGATTCTTGAGAAAATTTCATAGAAATTAAAATATATTTACGAGGATTGTTGGTCTCAGAATCGAAGTTTCACAACAAAACCAAGAAATCATAGAAAAATTGCATAATTGAAAATAACACAGGAATTTTCGCCCCTTTGGGCCTAGATGTTCAGTTTAAGCCTACTCACTCGTTGAGCATCCATTACGTAGATATAGCTCCAATTCACTAAAAATCACAAAGTGCAGTACAACAAATGTATATGTACTTCACTAAGTTTTCCCCTAGGCTCTCATATACAAGTATTCACTCCACTAAACTAGTGTGTACACAATACACTCAAGAATATCATTAAAATATTACAAAGATCATAGCCAAAAGATCTCAAGAACTGAAACGGAGAGAGAACGCTCGAGAGAGAAGAACAAAAGAAAACTCTAGAATGTGAAGAATCACTCAATCGAAGAGTCTAGAGAATATGGTTATAAAAGTAACCCCAAATTACTTCATCCAAATGTCCAAGATATGCCAAGTGTAAAGCCAAGATTACAACATTAAATAAAAAAGCAAGAAGGTGGCCCAAACAACACAGCAAAGGCCCAACACAAAAATAGAGAGGCAAGCCAAAACAACAATCTCCACCTTGCTGAACTATTTTGTGGATTCAAACTAAATTTACTAGTTTAATTTTCTCTAACATACCTGTAAAAAGAAAAACAATCAGATTTAGGTAAAACAAAAACTAAAGTAATTGTAAAACTTAACAGAATTCATTACCTTCAGACCATATTCAACATTTTCAAATAGTTTCTGAATTTATTCAAAGGTAAAACCTTAGTGCCCAAGTCAGCAAGATCGAATTCAGTGAGAATTTTTATTAAACTAATCAGATATATTTTCTAACAAAATGAAATTTAATTTCAACATATTTGGTCCTATCATGAAAAAAATGATTTCTACTTAAGTGAATAGCACTTTGATTGTCAATATATATCATAACCACTTCATTTACAAAATCAAACTCATTTAAAAGACCTCTTGACCACATATCTTCTTTAACAGCATCACAAGCTGCAATATTTTCAGCTTCTATGGAAGAGAGTGCAACAATTTTTTGTAATTGTGATTTCCAACTAACAAAGCCATCACAAAGAGTAAAAACATAAGAAGATGTACATCTTCTTTTATCTAAATCACCTGCAAAGTTAGAATCTGTATATCCCTTTAAAGTAACACCTTCATTACATCTTTGAGACTTTAAGCCAAAATCAGTTGAACCCTTTAAACACCTTATCATCCATTTAATATCCAACCAATGTGTTTCATTAGGATTAGCCATAAATCTACTAAGAATACTTATTCCATGAGCTAGGCCAAGTCTGGTGCATATCATAAGGTACATAATAAAAGATATCATGTCCATCAACAGTTTTAGGTGATTGATCACTAGAAAGTTTAAAATGGTTTGCAATAGACACAGTTACAGATTTGTATTTAGTCATAGTAAACCTTTCAAGTACTTTCTTCCCATAAGAATTTTGATTCACATACAAAACATAGTTTTTTTCTATCTCTTTTGATTTCCATTCCTAAAATTTTATTAGCTTGCCCTAGATCTTTCATTTCAAATTCAGTTTTAAGTTTATCTTTAACATAATCAATTTTAGATTTATTTTGACAAGCAAGAAGCATATCATCAACATATAATAAGAGATAAACAGATTCAGGTCGTCCTGATCTTCTGAAGAAAAAACAGGAATCAAAATTACTTTTAGAGAATCCCAATTTCTGAACATAAGAGTAGAACATTTTATACCATTACCATAGAACCTGTTTTAGGCCATAAAGAGATTTCTTTAACAAACAAACCTGTTCTGATTTTGATTTCAATTCAAAACCTTTTGGTTGATGCATATAAATGATTTCATCAAGAACACCATTTAAGAAATCAGTTTTAATATCAAACTGGTCTAATTCCTAGTTAAAGTGAGCTCTTAAGGTAAGTAAGATTCCGATTGATGTATACTTTACAATAGGTGAAAAGATTTCATTGTAGTTAATGCACTCTCTTTGTGTAAAATATTTTGCTACAAGTTTGACTTTATATCTTTTTCCCAAGGTATTGGCTTCATCTTCTTTAAGTTTATAAACCTATTTACAGTCTACAAGGAGTCTTGTTTTTAAGTAAAGAATCCATTTCTTCTTGCATGGCTTCCAGCCAAAGTTTAGAATCTTTTCTGTTAATAACCTCTTCAAGTGTTACAGGTTCAAAATTAACAGATTCCAATTCAGAATAGAAAGTAAAAAATTCATCATTGTTAATTCTAGTAGAGGGTATTCTATTTCTTCAACCCCTATCCCTTACCAATTGGTAATTTTACAGAGAAGTATCTTGAAAAATTTCTTCAGTTTCATATTCATTTTGAGGCTGATCAGTTTCAAATTGATTAGACTCCACCTCAATCAAATTTTTAGGTCCAGTTTGACATTGTTCTTGATTTTCCAACACTGCTTCCTTAACAAAGGTAGGATGTTCAATGTTTTGATTTGAAGAGGATTTACAGGAAAATTGACTCTCATTAAAAACAAAATTTCTGCTGATAATGACTCTATGACCATTTTTCTCTCTTACCCAAAGTCTATAACCCTTAGTTTCTTCTCCATAACCAAGAAAAACATATTTTTGAGACCTGGGTTCCAGTTTGCCTGCATCTTGATGTGCATAAATAGCATAATCAAAAACCCTAAGTTTGAAATAGTTTGCAGACTTTCCAAACCACAAATGTTCAGAGATTTGAAAATCAATAACACTTGAAGGAATTCTATTTATTAGATAAGTAGCAGTTTTTAGGGCTTATCCCCAAAAAAGTTTTGGAAGACTAGAACTCAGTAACATGTATCTCACTTTTTTCAATAAGGTTATATTCATTCTCTCAGCAATACCATTTTGCTGAGGAGTGTATGTTACGGTTCTATGTCTTAAAATACCACATTCTTTACAAAAGGAATCAAATTCATGATCTGTTCTAAGTGCTTTTACCTTCTTATTAGTTAGATTTTCAATCATAAGTTTCCATTACCTGAAATTTTGAAAAGCATTAGATTTATTTTTCAAAAGAAAAGTCCAAATTTTTCTTAAAAAATCATCCATAATCAATAAGTAAAATCTGAAGCCACTTAATGTATTTATAGAAGCAGGCCCGTACAGGTCTGCATGTAAATACTCAAGAGTAGAAGTGGATTTGTGAATTCCAGTTTTGAAAGGCAGTTTATTTTGTTTTCCAACAACACAATCTTCACAAAATTTAAGACTTTCAATGTTATCATTTCCAAAACATTTCAATTTATTCAAAATCATCAATTCCTTTTCACTAATATGGCCTAGTCTCCTATGCCAAATCAAGGCTTTATCAACATGACTCTTCATAGCTGTAGAGTTGTTGCCAACTAGAGGTTCAGTTTGCAGTATGAAGATCCCACTGGATCTAGGAGAAGAAATAATCTCTTTTGAGTTAAGATTTATTTTGGTAAGACCTTTATGAATTTTTATCTCATATTCATTTTGCCCTAAAGAGATCAAGTTTCTTTGAAGATTGGGAACATATCTTGTCTGATGTAGTTCAAGGATTCGATTATTGTCCAATAAGAGTTTAAGGTTACCAATCCCTTTAATTTGATAGGTCATATTATTTCCCATTTGAACTTGACCACCACTAAGATCATTAAAGTCAGTAAATCATTCTTTAATAGGACACATATGGAAAGAACATCCAGAGTCAATGACCTA
Organism: Fraxinus sp. D2006-0159; assembly: GCA_903798375.1. NCBI lineage: Eukaryota > Viridiplantae > Streptophyta > Magnoliopsida > Lamiales > Oleaceae > Fraxinus > Fraxinus sp. D2006-0159. The sequence goes on from CAIGRQ010309097.1 coordinate 6,719, forward strand.
TTCATTTAGATTTCTTTTAGTTGATGCGACAAGGACAATACCTTGTATTTCAGATTCATTATTGCAAACAATGTCTGCAGACCCATCTGTATTGAATTTTGCTTTCATACCAGATATCTTCTTAAAGAAATCTTTTATAAGATGTCCAGTCTTGCCACAGTAATAGCATTTTCTATCTTGCATCTTTGGTTTTAACTGATTCTTGTTTTGATTTCTGAATTTAGAAAACTGTGATTTTCCTTTCTTAAAAGAATTGTAATTGCATTGTTTTTCTTTTTTATTCTGATTTACTTTTTCTCTTACATTCAAGCCTTCTCCAAATTTAGAATCTTTAACTTTGGTTTTCAATTCCAGTTCTCCATTTCTTAGAGATGATATCACAATATCAACAGTAAGTTTAGTTATCCCATCCTCTAAGGCATTTCTTAGATCTCTGTATCTATCACCTAAAGTATTTAACAGAGAAACAACTTGTTGATCCTCAGATAGTTGTTCATTACAATCTGTTATTCTTGAACCAATTTAGTGAATTTATCAATGTTTTCTTCCAGATTGGAGGAGGGATTAAATCTAAAATTATAGAATTATCTTAGGAGATAGTATTTGTTGGGCATGGTTTTAGTTAGATAAAGAGATTCAAGTTTAGCCCAAAGACCCTGAGTGTTGGTGGTTTCTCCAACCTTTCTAATTACTGTGTTAGATAAATAAAGAAATATAGAACTCCAGGCTATCTCATCTAACTCTTGTCTCCTATAAACACTAAATTCAGGAGGCCAAGTACCATCAATAGAAGCACCACAGCTCTGTTGTAACAACAGAGCCCAAATTTTCTGATGCCACAAACTAAAATCCATAGTCCCTCTCTGAATCTCTACTTTGAATTTATGTGCAATACATATGATCACAAACAGATTCACAACAGATTCAAGTTTCTCTTTCATACAAAATGTAACAAATATAGACAGTATAATAAAGAACAATAGTAAAGGCAATATATGATCAGCAAGTATAGGTATATTGAATAGGATTGTCAATTTGACAGGTTTAAGGGGTGATAACCCTGTAATCCCCTACTCCTTCAGATCCTCAATGAGATCTTGAACAAAGGAAAGCAAAGGAAGATTAATTTCCTTAATAACCATATCAAAATAGATAAACTAGCTTAATAGTTGTACTAAGAAATCAGAAAAGTTGAGAGAATTATACCAGAGCTGAAACCTCAATGTTTCAGTGAAGAAGGAGTGTATTAAAAAATACCAGAATCGGATCAATTTTCTAGAATGGAGTACCAAGAACCAACGAGCCACAACAACTTAGTATGACTAGGAGTGAGTTAGGTAAAACTAGTAAGAATCAAAGTGAGTCAACTCAACTCACCGTCACTCGGTACGAGTTCTCAAAGAACTTCAACTCAGTAGCGAGTTATAACCAAACACCACCAATAACTCAGTAGAAGAACCAAGATGTCAAAGAATCAGAACTAGAAATATGTTCATTTTTCACAAAGAAAAACACATATCAAAAACTTGATCGATAGCCACTAAGAATTAGGGGTTTGAAAACAACCATTTTATTTTTTAAAAAAAATCAAGGGTTTCGAAAAAACTTTCAGATCTGCAAATCGTTCCAACCAAAAAAACCCTAATCTTCTTTAAAAGGATGCTTTAAAACCACTTGTTGGTCTCAGAATTGAAGTTTCACAATAAAACTAAGAAATCATAGCAAATTTACAGAATCGAAAAGAACACAAAGGAATTTTCGCCCCTTTGGGCCCGAATGTTCAGCTTAAAGCCTACTCACCTGTTGAGCATCCACTACGTAGATATAACTCGAATCCACTAAGAATCACAAAGTACAGGGAAAAAATGTATGATGAAATCGATTTCTTCACTAAGTTTTCCTCCAGCCTCTCATATACAAGTATTCACTCCACTACACTAGTGTATACACAATACACTCAAGAATATCACTAAGTTATTACAAAGATCATAACCAAAAGATCTCAAGAACTAAAAACAAAGAGAACCTCAAGAGAGAAAAACAAGATAAAACCTTAGAATGTGAAGAATCACTCAATCGAAGAGTCTAGAGAATAGGGTTTTAAAAGTAACCCCAAATTATTTCATCCAACGGTCCAAGATATGCCAAGTGTAAAGCCAAGATTACACCATTAAATAAAACAGCAAACTGGTGGCCCAAACAACACAGCAAAGGCCCAACACAAAAATAAAGGGCAGCCCAAAATCAGAATAGAGAGGCAACCCAAACCAACAAGCATCATGTACGATTTAAACTCCAAAATGCCAAAAAAAAAAAAAAATGCTGGCTTGGGGAGAGATTTAATGGCAAGGGTCCTTTTGGTATTTAGCCCATATTTGGTCCAGTTATAAAAGTAGATTAAAATTTAATCAAAGTCAACAATTTTCCATGTTCTCCCTGATTAAAAATTGATGAAAAGGCGATGAGGTACCTGATGGTCAAAAACTGACGGAATAATTATTTGGGACGCTAGTTTTCGAGACATGGGGGATGAGTGGTGCCAAAAATCAGAGGTAGGAATATATCCATAGCTTTTTGGAAAGGTTAAAGATGAAACCACAAACTTTCCTTTTATATATACCAATTTTTTTGCCCGTGCAATGCACGATTGCGTTATTTTGAAGATATTGTTAGCGTGTTTTATGTTAAGAATAATGAGAGAGATGTATATTTTTTATTCACTAGTGATTCTTGGGTAGATTAATGTCTGGTTCATAAGATTCACCCAATTAGCCACTTAAGCACCAAAATCTTCTCATTTCAAAGATCTCCATCTAATTTCATAAAAAGAAATATCTGATTTTGCTTCCCCTTCCAAATCAAAAGAGGTTAAAGTTCAGATTAATGCCCATAATCAGAGTAAAAAAAAGGACGCTGGGATTGAGATAAAAAAGACTATTATAGGTCTTGCTCCTCACACTTGGAAGCAACCAGGTTGAGGAACAAGGCAGTAAGAAAACACACATCTCTCTACTCTTATTCATTTGTGTTTTTTCTTTAAGATCTCGAAATTTCTTTTTCAGATTGTTGAATGTATGCATGTCTCCACCAAAATGGAAAAGGATTCATAGACCAAAAAGAAAATGAGACAAAGTTTAGAATAGGCTGTACACAAGAACTATTAATCCCATAGTATAATTCATCAAGTAAATAATCTCCAAATAGTAAATATAGTAACATGGAAAAAGCAACCACAGTAATCGTCCAAGACATTTCCAAGGAAAGAATTCAGTAACTTTTAAAACGATGTTTACTACTAGATTAGTTATGCAGTTGCTAGTAGTTCTATTAATTTACGTCATACACCATGCGGTGCCATTTCCAAGATAAAAATATAAGCTCGTGATTATGAAAAATGGTAAGCTCTAATGCAACCAGTTTGAACACTGGAATGTTTAAGAGTAGTTAAATAAGCCCAACAACGAGTATACTTATTTTTTCAAAAATTGAAAACCATCATGATAATGTATTATGGCTCGTTAAAAATCAGGGAAAGATAGTTAGGAAGATCTTTACCATAGATTTTCTTCAAATCATCCCTGTTGAGAAAGCTCGATGATTTTATATCAACTGCTCATGGAAAAGAGAGAGAGACAAAGACAGAAAATTAATATAATTATTCTCACAATTGCTCTATACAATAGAGACATTGCGAAGCACCCTCAGAGTACCAGTCAAGGGAGAAACAAGCACCTCCAAAGAGATGCTCCTCCTAGGCAGACCCAACAACCTATGAATGTTGAGCCAAAGAACCCTATAGAAACGATGCTCCCAGGATGAGAGACATTAATGCAGAATGAATTAGGGAAGGTTAAAGACAAAGAACAAGCCCCCCCAGCTAATGTTGGCCATGAGCCCATCAGAGAAATTGATACAATTTTTGGAGGCCCATACGTTAGGAGAGAATCTAGGAACTCCCAGAGAAATTATGCTAGGAAAGCGGCGCATCAAGCCTCTATTAAAAGAAAAGTTCAACCTATCACCTTTACCCAAGATGATGTAGCGGGTGTACATTATCCATACTATGATGCCTGAGTGGTGAGGGCCGTTGAAGCATGCGATGGCCTAAAAAGAATGCTAGTGAATAATGGAAGCTCCATTAACATCATCTTTGGATCCACTTTTGATAAAATGAAAGTTGATCACAAACTGACCCCAATGAGTTCCCCATTGTATGGCTTCACCGATGATAGTACCATCCCAATGGGTAAAATCACTCTAGCAATAAAAATGGAGACCTCACCCTTGACTTCTCACAATTTCATAGAATTTTTGGTGGTGGATAATCGCTTCGCTTATCACGAAGTGTTGGGGAGGCCAACCTTAAAGGAACTATGGGCTATCACTTCCATTCACCATTTGTGCATGAAGTTCCCAATCGAGAATGGTATAGCCATGATTAGAGGTGATCAAAGAAGCGTGAGGGAATGTTACTCAAATTTTCTAAAGAGAGCCGAACCAAGAAGTATCAATGTGGTCATGTCAAACATTGACATGAACGACGTCCTTGAACAAGGAAAAGACATCGAAATGATGGATGCCTCTGAAGAAGGGGTCATCTTTCGAGCTATACGTACCTCTGAAGAAGAGGTTGTCTGTGAAGAATAGATGACCCCTGAAGAAGGGAGATCTGCTGAAGAAGTAGCTAGTTTGGAGGAGCTGGACCCTCACGTAATTGATTTCAAAGTTTAAACAACCCCCTATGGAAGAATTGGAGAGCTTCCCAATAGACCCACATGACCACTCCAAACATCTGCATATTGGAAGAAATCTGCTAATAGAAGCCAAAGAGAAGCTGAAAAGCTTCTTACGAGAAAATCTAGATGTTGTCGCTTGGAAGCACGGAGACATGGTCGACATTAACCCAAAAGTCAGCTGTTATCGCTTAAACATTGATCCAAAGGCCATAGCACACAGGTAGAAGAGGAGAGCTCTCACCCTGAAAAGATATAAAGCTCTAAATGACAAAGTTAAGAGGCTGATCAATAATCGTTTCATCTAGGAGTCTGTATATCCAAAATGGATCTCTAACCAGTGTTGGATAAGAAGCACAATGGCAAGTGGAGGGTTTGTGTGAATTTTTCAAACTTGAATCAAGTTTGTCCCAATGATAGCTTCCCAGTTACCCAAATAGACCAACTTGTGGATTCAACTGCCGAACATGAACTTCTTAGCTTCATGAATGCATATTTCGGGTACAATCTGATGCGGACATTGCCGATGCTTAATGTTATTTTGTTATTGAATTTTATCAATTGAGGCTTATTTTATTGCTATTGGACTTTTATTGTTATTGGCCTTGTCTTAGTGGGTTAGCTCAAACCGTAATTAGGTTTTCATTATTTAAACAAGTGTTACATTATAGTTTCGACAGTTGAATGATTAATATAAAGAAGCACAATGGCAAGTGGAGGGTTTGTGTGAATTTTTCAAACTTGAATCAAGTTTGTCCCAATGATAGCTTCCCAGTTACCCAAATAGACCAACTTAGGGATTCAACCCCCGAACATGAACTTCTTAGCTTCATGAATGCATATTTCGGGTACAATTTGATGCGAACATCGCCGATGCTTAATGTTATTTTGTTATTGAATTTTATCAATTGAGGCTTATTTTATTGCTATTGGACTTTTACTGTTATTGGCCTTGTCTTAGTGGGTTAGCCCAAACCCTAATTAGGTTTTCATTATTTCAACACGTCTTACATTACAATTTGAACAGTTGATGATTGAATAAAATTGAG
>CAIGRQ010309235.1:0-11539 GCA_903798375.1 Fraxinus sp. D2006-0159
AAAAGAAAAAAAAGAAAAGAAAAAATAAATTTTCATAATCTTATATTGCAAGTCCACTCATTACATAAATATTCATACATGGACCTGGGAGGACTATATATGCTGTGCTAAGAAAAAAAAAAAAAAAAAAAAAGAAATTTTCACAATCTTACATTAAAAGTACACGCATTATATAAATATCCATATATGGCTTGGGGGATTATCGTTACGCCTCTTATGGAGAAGCTCCAGATCAGCACCTACGTGGCTGCTAGCTATGCAAATAAGTATGGTCCCTATTCTATGTGTCTATTATGAATTGCCAATGTGGTATGGTCATTATCTACGTTCGTAAAACTGTGGCTTCGAGGTAATACACCTCGGAAGATAGTAGGACAAGCAGGAAAAAGGGAGTGACGTTGTTGGAATACTATTGCATCGCCTCGTACACATTAAATATGGGAGTTTTTGTACAAAGATCTATCCAAAATAAGATCCACGTGATTAATTGACGTGATATCTGCACAACAGAAGCTAATAAGTTAAATCATCAAATCCACTCATTAGGAGGCCTTAATGCTCGCCAACGTATGGATTAATTGATTCATATCTAGGAGAGGATGCCTCGTCCAGCACATAAGGCCATGTGTTCCTTCATCCAACGATTCTAAATTCACCTCTTTCTCTATAAATATCCACTCAGCACCATTTGAAAGGTAACAGAATTCTACACTCTAAAATACACAATTTACCTTATTTTCTTTGAATTAAGTATGTTACTCCATTCTCCTTCGATGTTAACTAACTTGATCGTCGGAATGCTTGTGACCACCTCCACCACCACCAGAAAAGGCCACAAGTGATTAATGATTCGTTGTCGTGTGCAAGAAGCAATCTACGTAGAGTATTTACCTGTTGGCCACGTAACCTTTACAAAAATTGCAGTCAACAACTCCTACTATGATATAACACATAAAGAAGGTACCTTATGCTTCCACTATAGGAAGTGTCATGTATTCAATGCTTTGTGCTAGATAAGATACATGTTCTAAATATTATTAGTTGATATCAGTCTGGCCTAGGATCGGATCACTAGACATAGGTAAAGCATATACTCAAGTATCTTCGTATAACAAAGATAATATGCTTGTATGTTCAGGTCATGATGTGATAATTTGAATTGGTTCATATCTGATTCAAGAGTCGTCTATATCAGAGCATGACTAGAAGGTGGTTGTTCAGATGAGTATGACCAAAATCGTTCCGATGCAAGTTTTAGAATTTTGCAATTTAGTACTCAAACTTTCAAATGTTGAATTCATCTCTTGAAACTTATGAATTTCTCTTGATTACTCTATTTTTTTTTACTTGATTATGTGCACTCCAATTCATTTTCAATTTGCTCTGAATCAACTTCAATTAAACTCCAAAATGCTTTTTTCATGCTAATTGTATTCAAGTTCGAATTTTACCTACAATTAAGATATTTTATACTAAATTAGGTAGATATCCACTCTACTTAGCAATAAATAAAGTTTAGAAGCCTACTTATGAACTACCCACTTGTGTGACAAATAGATTGGCTGATTGGGTTTTATGGTAATGTCCCAATTAATACATGTCTTAAATACGATCTTGCCCTCTCCTATACATTTTTCTCTTCCTAGTTCTATGAGTAAAAGTTATTTTGGGAGCATATGTTAGATGGATCTTGATACGTGAACATAAATGTTTATATAAGAGATTAGATAATGTCACATGACAATCTACCATGAGTTAGTTTAAAACACTGTCAATTTTTTCATCAAATCTTTTCTTTACACATCATTTTATATAATTCTGTATGTACCATATTTATGTACAATTAGCATAATCCATATTTATTGTGTGATGCTCCTAATATAATGTTTCAAGCCCCCGAATTTGTGATTGATCTCTCCCACGGACTCGTATGGTAATAGTTACCAAACTTGCATTCATAGTAACCTTAGTCTCTCGCACTTCTTTTAAGTATAGCTACTCCAGACATGTGAAGCGTAAATGGATAATGCAGCAAGCTAGACTTCTAGGATTTATGTTAGAATAATGCTAGATGTAAACTTCGGTGTACATCTAGCACGATATTCCTCCCTACGTGGGGGGGGAATCTGTGCATTGATGGGAAGAGTAGGGGGAAAATCAATGGTGTTGATTATACCACATTGAAGAGTGTAATCCATAATGTAGTTAGTTACACAATGTACTTGTAGCAGCTTTGTTAATGTTATTGACTTAGGATTTAAAATATTCTTACCGTCTTAACTCTTGACCAATTTTATTCAAGAGTGCCGACAATCAAAATACATATACCAAACTGTAAATTATTTCTTATTTTGTTGCATAAATTTGTCTCACCAATGACGCCTAAAATATGTTTACAGCTAGGGCCGGCCTTGAGATTTTAGATGCCTTGTGCGACATTTTAAAATAGTGTCCCTTTCGTAAAATTAAAAATATATATAAATATTTCAATAATATTATATCATCGCAAAATTATATTTAAATAATGTTTATTTTTTTTAAATGTCATTAATAAGCAATGTACAAATAAAGTTCAAAAGCACCTCCCAAACTTCATCAAAATTCATATCATCAACAAAGAACCATCCAATCTCCTAAATTTTTCGTGCAATTCCATACGAGAAAATTTTGAAATCAGAAATATCAAATATTACATATAAACTTTGAAATACAACAAATCAAGTAAAAATATTTCTTCTCGCATTTTCAGAAGCAAACTAACTAATTTAACTTTCATTTCTAGCAAATCTTGTCCAATAGATACTAAAGCAAGGCCATTTTAATCATTTCCCTTGCTTTAATAAAAATGTCTTATTATGATATGTATTTAGGGATAAGAAATACAACAATATTCAATAAAAAAACATTATTTGTCTATCTTTTAACTCATTTTTCATAAATATTGTGCCATTTAACTTAACATAATAATAAAAATTTTAAATTTTAAAATTAATAAATATTTTTAATATATAATTATACATATATATATACACAAATAACAAATTTGTTTCGGTACACCTACAATGATAAGGTCCTATTCGGTCGCTCAACTCGAACACCTTCACGGCCACCTCTGTTTACAGCATGAATCAAGCAAGGGTAAACGGTTGAGAGACTTGTACCAATGTACTTGTGTTATCTAAATACTAAAAATATGTTTAGTATATAAAATCAATAGAATTAGATACTATAATAAATAAAATTTTAGTTTTTTCTTATTAAACGTCTACTATTAACCAATTTTTCCATCAAGCGTGTCACAAGTACATTATCTAAAATTTTAAGTATACTACAATTTCAATGTACTTATGTATATTATTCTCTTCATAGAAATGAACACGATAAACCTCATCAACAAATTACGAAATTACAAAACATACCCACAAAATTGTGACAATTCACAAACTAGCCTGTTTCATCTTCCCCTCACCAGAGACTTCTCAGCAGTGTCCATCTCTTCAAGGATTCTTTGCTTCCTCTTAGCAGGGATTGGTGCGGTGGGGCCGAAGCTAATATAATGGCCTGAAACAGCATTAAGCGCGGAATAAATATCGCGAAACGAAGATCGGCCCAGTAAAGCCTTCTCCCTTCTATACTTGGCCACCCAAGAATTGGATGTTTCCCTTAACTGAGCTACAGCAGAATCTATGTTAGGGTCATTCTTGTCCAAGTTAATGGTAGTTCTGACCTTGTTGATTACGTCCTCAGTCTCCTTTACATATTCGTCTTCTAAGGCGGCCCACGCCGGCGTTACTGGGAGGAGTAAAACTGGAGAGAAGGCGGCGAGTTTTGATCTGATAGGTGTGAGAGGTTTTGGTGTAGAAGTGGTAGGGGTGATCAAAGTTGGGGAAGCCATGGCTTGGTTCGTGGGAAGAGAGAGTTTGTGTTTTAGTCAAGGGAAGTGAAAAATACTGTATGATTTGCCACGTTGGCTTATCATCTTATCTTGATTTAGCTTGTGGTTGAGAGAAAATCTGATAGGATTGTGTTACATTTTATACATGGCTTTGAACTAGACCACGTAGGTATACCAGGATATGCACCTATTAGAGATTCAAAATAGTTAATGTACTTTGAGAATGGTTTGCTCAATTAGGGAGAAGTTTTTTTTTTTTTTTTTTTTTTTTTTAAACANCCAATGCCGTTCTTTCAATTTTCAAAATAATTGGATAATTTGAATGTCACAAAAAAGTATGGATACGTATATAAGGTGGCCAATATTATTATTATTTTTTTTTTCTTGAAGGAGTTTTACCTTTTTCATGATCTCTCCTTATGTAAGCCTTTCTATTTTACAATATATCACATGTGAATAGATTTATCGAAAAGTTGCTATTAAATCTAAATTTGTGCTTTGAATATAACTATGGCAAAATCTCTCTTCATGCCGTCTCGTATTGTCCTTCCCGAATGGTAAATGGGACACGATGCGAACATGGTCCCATCTTTTCAATCTATATTATTTTATTTTACTTTTATATTTTCAATTCAAATTATATTTGAAAGAAAACACAAACATAAAAAAATAAATAATTAAAACGTAGCGATGGATGCATGTCACAAAAAATATTCTTTCGCTTAAAATCGTCGTAAGAGCACACATCGTTAACTAGTAGTAAAATGAATTTTAAGTTTAAGTATAGTTCTCACGGAGAATGTATTAGTTCAAATTTGAATTAACTTAGCCTTAACCAAAGAAATATAAATTTTTTATTTTATTGATAACTAAATTGTGATCTAATACTCTACTTATTAATGCAATGTCTAATTTAACTGAAATAAATGCAAATTTTATAAAAATATGATGATGAAAAGCGTGCTAGAATCTTGAATCCCCTTGTATCAATCATCTTTAACTCAGAACTTATAAATTTGGCAACACAATTCACGATAGTGTCATCAATTGAGATTGTGATAGATTTTAAAAATCCTTATAAATTTAAGTATCCACAATTTAGAATTTAATATATTTTAGTGAAATCCATTAAAATTTAAGTATCCTCAATTAAGATTTTAATGAAATTCAATGAAATTCTTTAAAATTAGGTATCATTAATAACTGATGGATTTATTAAGATTTTATTAATCGAAGGATTTTAAAAGATTTAGATGGATTTCAAACTTAAAAATACATATAATCAAATATTTTGAAATTTCATCATATTTGATGACATTCTTATGGAATTTGTGGAAATATATTCAAATCCACGAAATTCATTAGAATTTATAATATTTTAAAATTCATTAAAATCTTAGTTGAGGACACCCTTATCAATTATAAAGATTAATATTCCTAATTTATTTAACAATCTCTCTCGAGTAGAATTAAACTTATTCTTACATGTGACCCGACTATCTTTTTATGATGGATGTGAACATATTAAAATGCATTAAAAATTTATGAATACTTAAAGATTACGTAAAGTACAGAGGTATATTTCTATTCCCAATAGGACTCTACGACAATTGAATATCTTACTTATTTTCAATCTTTCGAAGATAAAATAAGCCACAAAATTTATACAACTATTGCACATATAATTGTAGAGAAAATTAAATCCATATCAATCATACAATAATTAAAACGTATTTTGAATGTCAAAAATAAATAAGATTAAAAAATTTAAAAATTCATGATATAAGTTTCAACGTTATCTTAGCACAGAAATAACTTAGCCTAGTATAATGTTGAAATTAAATAAATAAAAATGGGACGACATCTAAAAATTTGACGGAATGTGATTAATTGTCTATATGCGTGTATATTTTTATTCCATCCAGCCGCCCAATTAGTTTCTTCCTTCAGCCGCTTAATTCATGATTTTTTAATTCCTTCAACCGCTCAACTCTTGTATCTTTCTCCAATGAAGCCCCAAATGTTCTTTTTTCCATTTAGAAGTTGTTAGGTTTTTGGTGTTGGCGATTCTGAGGACAAAAGGACTAATTTATAACGTGTTGTAAAAGTCAAGGACCTAGGATACAATTTGTATAAATTGAGTTATGAGGTCTAGGGTTCGAGCATGAAAAGAGGAGAAACACGACGTCTTATTTTTGCTAGCCTATCGTCTGGACACTACTCGAACGACAAAAACAGAATCCCCATCGCTCGCCTGTCGATCATCTCTCGCCTGTCGCTAAAGTTTCGCTCGAGCGACAGGTTTATACGCCCTAATTCGCATTTTTAAACAGATATTTTCGGCCCATTCAACCCAATTACTCTCTCCTATAAATATCCAAGCCATTGGACGAAATTTTAAGGTGGTTTTCATTATTTGCATTGTCTCATCTTATTCACCAAAGATACAAAAACATATCCTCCTTTGTGATTTATCTTTTCTTCTTGAAATCATATATCCACCTGTTTGGGAAAACATCAAATTGAAGAATCTAAAATACCTACTTCCTAAACATCCTTAGGAATGTACTTTCTCAGTTGGATTTCAGAAGTTTCTGGAGGTTGAGAGATGTTGGACATCGAGAATATGAAAAGCACAAGAATTGGACATTATTGGATATCCACTTGAAAGAGAAAATTGAAGAAGATCAGGAAGCTAGACGGAGATAGCGGATCTTAGAAGCTACATGAGGTAGATTGGTAGATTTAGCAGGTTAGCTAGATAGTATCTAAGGTAGTAGATTGTGAGTCTGGAAGAAACAACAGATCTTGGAGATTACAGGAATTACAACAGCGGGAACTAATGGAATTTGTTAGGTTGGAAACGGACTGTAATCGATATTATCTATAGTGGAGGTAACTGATTTGGTCTCGAAGTTTTTACCCAGTTAGGTTTCTCCGTCAACAATTATTGGCGTTCTTTATTGCTTTCCATATTACTAACTGTGGTATTCAAATATAAGAAAATTGGACGTGTATGCTTAATCATTTAGAAACTATTAAAAAGTGACTTGTTATTTTTAATAGAATAATTCTGCACGTAGGGTCAAAACTAAAAACGAATAATTATAACTATTTGGTAACTTAGTAGCCGTTAATTTGGTAATCCGTAATTGTCAGAAGTCCTGCCCAAGTAAACTTTTATCTCTCTTCAAATTGGTTTGAAGCCCAATTAGTGAGATATTTCTCAACAAGGCATCACTTTTTCCAATCAAAGTCCTTGTCCATGTTCTCTTTATTTTAGTTCAAACCCTTCAATTTCTAAAGTATAGAATTTGATCCCACAAACTTTCCATCCAATGACCAATTGATCATTCTTTCTTTTTCAATTGCTTCAAAACGGGTCAAACACTGAAACACACAAAAATTAACCCAACTTAAAAAGGAAACCTTAGAAATTCAGGTTAAAAATCTTATGAGCGAGCTAGAATATTCCAAGTCTCAACTTCTTTCCTTTTCTAGTGGTTCTAAGAAACTAGATAACATTCTCGAAAAGGGCGAGTCTGCTGATAATAAGGGAGGTCTAGGATATAATAAATATGATCATAATGTTTCTAGTACATCCAAGACCGCATTTGTCCCTAGTACTGACCAGCTTAAACATATACCTAATCCCGAACCTAAGAATAAGGAATATGTAGGACAGAGACCTACTAGATAGCGTAGGACTCGCCAACCTAGGAATAGATATCAACAATCTCATAACTTTGGTCCTATGTTTATCCCTACATGCTTTCACTACGGTGAGCTAGGACATATAAGGCCTAGTTGTCGTCATTTTTTGAACAAAAATAGAAATCAGAACTTAAATAGAAATAAGAAGTAGGAGTTTGCTGATTAGATTGACTTTCTTACTAATCAGATAAGTCAATTGACAAAGCTAATGACACATATGACTGGAATATTCATGTCACTAAGTAAGTTTGGATAAAGAAAAATGATCTGAAAAATGTTCAAATAGATCACGATGCACTTAAAGGTAAAGAGCATTTGCATACCTAACTGATTAAGTATTTTTTATGCATGCTCAAACTTTATCATTGTGTGCCATTGATTTATGCATGCAACATATTCGTTTCTTTGTTTTAGAAAGAAATCGCATACATTTTCTATTATTATTTTTGTTTGGGTTTGAATTTTTTTTTTTTTGCTTGGTGCATTCATGTTTTAAATAAAAAACAACAAAAAATTGAAAAATAAATATGCTAGAAAGTGTTTTACAACATAATTTATAATATACTTGAATGTGTTTGTTGTGATCAAGTATGGGTGTAATCGATGAGTTATAACATAGTTTCTATCGCTGGCTTAGGTTATTTATGGAGTAATTAGTATATGTGTTTTCATGTACCATTTGCACTGCACACACTATGATTTGTTAGTGAGACTTTATCGCGTGTATGAGATTTAGGATGACCGTCACATGTTAGTAAGGTGACTTTGAACATGAATTGACCTTATTTATTAGACCTAAGCTCAAATTTATCCTCGATAATAAAAAGGTTAATATCTTATGTTCTTCTTCGGAGCATTTGACTCGAGCAATTAAGCCTACATGGTTTCTCATAGCCTGGTGCCTATGGTCAACTGATTTGGGTTAACTAGCCTAAAACTCGTTACATAGGTCATTTTAGTCACTTAATGGAGAAGAGCTTGTACTTAAGATGTGAAAAAATAATTATGAGCTTAAAATATTGAAAAATGTGAAAAAAAATATATGTGCAAAAAGTCGGGGGGGAGAAAAGAAAATATCAATATAAAATGAGCTTTTATTTAAAGGTCCTAACATGCTTTAAATGGTTTGACTTTCATAAGTAGAGGAATATACTTATTGGCAGTGATGTGCATGTCATTTCTCACAAAATTATGGTTTGGAGTCCTACTTATAAATGAATAGTGACACTTTACATACATAGGTCACTTATACAATTTACTTCATGATAACTTGAATTGAGTATGCGGGAAGGTTTACTGTACATTGTTTATACTTATGTATGATAACAACTGCATTTTTGATTGATTGTTTGTTAATGTTATCCCTTCGTCATTTGTGATAAAAGGGGGAGAGAGTATTTGAATGCATTGAGATGTACATTTTATGTCTATTTGGATGGAGTATTTGAATGCTAATTAGATGTGGATTTTTTGTCTTAGGGGTCGTTGGGGAGAGACATGGATACATTTTGCATGCTGCATAAATATGTTGAGAGTTTGCAGTAAGAGAAAGAATTGACATTACATTCCATATCATAATGCATAAGCTGTTTAAGTTTTGATGTTTTATGATGTTAATGTTTCAGTTGGTATTTCGAATGACATTAATGTCACGTCTCAAACCAGCAGGTTTATTTATGATTATGAACTTCAATTGTTACATTTCTTGTATCATGTGCTTTTACACTTGGTATTTGAGGTTTGAATTTCAGGAAACAAGTTTAACAAGGAATGCAGAGACATCAATTTGATGAAGCTTGAGTAGTTTAGATTTTGTATTTAGTTTTCCTTGTCTTATTGTATAGTTTTGTAACGGAATGCTAAATGAGGAGTTTGTTAGGTTTTTAGTGTTGGTGATTCTATAGACAAAATGACTAATTTGTAACATTTTGTAAAAGTCAAAAACCTAGGGTACAATTTGTATAAACTGGTTTATGAAGTCTAGGGTGTAAGCATGAAAAGAATAGAAACACGGTGCCGCATTTTCGCTAGCCTATCATTTGGACACTGCTTGAGCGACAAAAATAGAATATTCGCCTGTCGCCCGGCTCTCGCTCGAGAAAGAGGTCGTCGCTCACCTGTAGCTGAGGTTTCGCTCGAAAGACATGTTTATACGAAAAAACCCTAATTTGCAATTTTAAACAGATTTTTTCAGCCCATTCAACCCAATTATTCTCTCCTATAAATATTCAAGCCATTGGATGAAACTTTAAGGTGGTTTTCATTATTTTTCATTGCCTCATCTTATTTACCAATTATCCAAGAACATATACTCTTCTGTGATTTATATTTTCTTCTTGAGATTATATAACCACTTATTTAGGAAAACGTCAGATTGAAGCATTCAAAATACTTACTTCCTAAACATCCTTAGGAAGATTTCTGGAGGTTGAGAGAGGTTGGAATGTAAGCACATGAAAAACACAAGAATTGGAGATTCTTGGATATCCACTTGGAAAAGACAATTGAAGAAGATCAGGAAGCTGGACGAAGACAACGGATCTTGGAAGCTACATGAGGTAGATTGGTAGATTTAATAGGTTGGCTAGATAGTATCTACGATAACATATAGTGAGACTGGAAGAAACATCAGATCTTGGAGATTACATGAATTACAATAGTGGGAACTAGTAAAATTTGCTAGGCTGGAAACGGAATGTAATCCATATTGTCTGTAGTGGAGGAACTGGCTTGGTCTCGAAGTTTTTACCTTGTTGGGTTTCTTCGTCAACAATTATTGGTGTCTTTTATTGCTTTCCATATTACTAACTGCGGTATTCAAATATAGGAAAATTGGACGTGTATATTAATCATTTAGAAATTATTAAAAAATGACTTGTTGCTTTTAATAGAACAATTTCGTACGCAGGGTCAAAACTAAAAACGGATAATTATAATCATTCCATAGCTTAGTAACAGTTAATTTGGTAATCTATAATTTTCAGAAGCCCTGTCCAAGTAAACTTTTATCTCTTTTCAAATTGGTTTGAAGCCCAATTAGTGAGATATTTCTCATCAAGGCATCACTTTTTCCAATTAATGAAATCTAGTCCTTGATAAAAATTTATATGTAAAATCCATGTTCTCTTTATTTTAGTTCAAAGCCTTCAGTTTCTAAAGTATAGAATTTGATCCCCCAAACTTTCCATCCAATGGCCAATTGATCATTCTTTCTTTTTCAATTGCTTCAAAATGGATCAAAGACTTGAACAAACAAAAACTGACCCAAGTTAAATAAAATTCAACAATTTAACAACATAAAAGCTTAGTATACCGAGATAAATGCACAAAACGCACTTTTCAAACACCTCCAAACAAAACCTTTGTTTGTTCTCCAACAAAATAAAACAAAACTTAGACATAAAACATATTGATAGCTCAAGAATAACAAACCAAGATGGGGGTGAGTTGATTTTTAAAAAAATTTCGAAGAATTAATCTAAATTCAAGTAAGTAAAGACTAAATAGATTAATTCAATTAATAAGTCAAATACAAAAGCAATAAGTAAAATTGATAGATAATGCACACGATATAATTGTGGAGGTTCGATCCAAAGCAATGATTTATGCCCTCCGTCCAAGCTCTTCGGCACGAGCAATGCCTTTTCACTATGTTGAATGACTTATGGTGCAATCCAACCATTTACAATGCAACAAGAAGCACCGATCCTTATACAATGTTGAGCTTTATAGGACCTCAACACGACCCACACTATTGAGTTTTACGGGACCCACACGGTGACTTACAACAAGGAGCACCGATCCTTATACAATATCAATTTTTAAGGGATTTCAACATGACCCACACTTTATTAAAGTGATTTTACTATGAAATTTGTCTTTTGATAAATAATACAAACAAATTTGGTACTAAGAGATGCTAACACTTCA
>CAIGRQ010309266.1:0-11413 GCA_903798375.1 Fraxinus sp. D2006-0159
AAAAATTTAAAATTTGTACGATTTAAACATACTATAAATTAAATAAAAAGACTCGGGCTCGACTCGAGCTTTTTTGTGCCGAGCTTTTTGGGCCCAAGCTGAGTTGAGCAAAGCCAGATAAAAAAAAAATGAGGCTCGACCCAAACCGACGAGCTTTTTTGCCATCCCTACTCATAACCATCAAGTTGGTTCATTTTATGTCTCTTTATCTGTGATATTGATTACTTTAATTCTTAACTTTTTATTTTAAGTTAAAATAAAATAAAATGACTAATTTAACCTATGTTTGGTACACATTCTTTCAAGACTCATTTTGAACCAGTGTAAAAATTATTTTATTGTAATTTCATCACATCAATAATTTTTCCTTATTTTTAACCACATATTTCCCATCATATTACTATTTAAAATACATTATTTTCTCAATAATATCTATCACACACACCCTTATTTATTTTCGACTTTAACAAATAAAAAATTATTATATAAAATATGCTAAGCTATTGTATATTATGTCCCTATTTGGTAAAGATTAAAATTATATTTTTAATATATTTTGATTAAAAAAATTTGATGAAACGTGTATTTTAAAAGATGTAAGTCACATAAGATATATTGTTAAAATTAATTGTTGAATTTGATTTAGATTAAATTTTAACTTTTAACTTCTATGAAACGGGGGCTAATTGGTTAGATTCATCGAAGATAAAATTAAAATAAATAGTACTTTTTGTTTTTTTTTTTAGTTTTTTCAAACTCAAAAGAAATCGCATTTCACTATAACACTCGTTTGAGCCCCATTTTGGGAAAAAATGAATTTTAATCCTTGTTTGATCCACATTATTTTTTCCATTCTCATTCTTCTGCTCATTTTTAACCACATGTTATTCGATAAAATAATATTTTCATTCATGTCAATAATTTTTCTTTCTTTTTCAGTCACATATTCTCCATCACATCAACAAAAAAAAATGCATTCTTTTGAAAATAATGTACACCAAACAGAGGCTTAGAATAACAATTTTTTGGAGAATGTGTAAAAAAATAAGAAAATATTTTTGATTTATGTATAAATTTATCTTATTGAGGAATGCGTGATTGAAAATGAGTTTTAAAAATAAAATTTTGAAAAAATGGAGCTCAAACAAAGGCCTAATTTCCTTGGCACTTGTTTGACAACAATTAAAATGATTTTTTCGGGGGGAAAAAAAAAAGAGTTTTGGAATAATGATTTTTCTGGAAAAAAAAAAAAAACGTGTGCATAAAAAGTAGAAAAAAAAATTTGAATTTACTTGTAAGATATTTTATTGTAAAAATATATGATCGAAAATAAATTTGAGAAAAAAGTTATTTTAATAGTTGTCAAACATGACTTAGGCCTTGTTTGAGCATCATTTTTTCAAAATTTATTTTCAATCATACATTCTTCAATTAAATAATATTACACATAAATTTAAAATTTTTAATTTTTAATCGTATATTCTCCATCAATATATTATTTCAAAATATGAACTTGTTTAATAGAGATTAAAATTGAAAAATTAGCCGTTATTATTGACTTTTATTAGACGAATGATATTCAATAACTATCATATTTTCAATTTTAATTGTTATCAAACAGACTCTATATCGACTTAGACAAGATCTTAATTTAGTCCCCGTTTGGTGCACATTATTTTTACAAGAATGCATTTTTTTTATTGATGTGATGTGGAATATGTGATTGAAAAAGAAGGAAAAGTTGTTGATGTGATGGAAAATATTATTTTATTGAAGAATGTGTGGTTGAAAATGAGTAGAAGAATGAGAATGAAAAAAATAATGTGGATCAAACAGGGGCTAAATATTATCTTTCATTTAAATAATTTACATGTAATTCTATTTTTTTTCCTAATTTCTAACTATACATTCCTAAAAAATCCATTTTTTTTTTGTGAAAAATGGGGTCAAATAGGGATTTGTTCGCTTAGGGTGTCTTTGAGCCACATTATTTTGGAAGAATATATTCTGAAATAGTAGATTGATGGAGAATGTGTGATTGAAAAAGAAAGAAAAATTATTNACATATTATTCAATAAAATAATATTTTCCATCACATCAATAACTTTTCCTTATTTTTAACCACATATTTCTCATCACATCACTTCAAAAAAATACATTCTCTCATTTTAATGTGCACCAAACACACTCTTAGTTTTTACCGACAGATGCTTTGACGGATTGAATGAATCAAAAAAAAAAAAAAATCCGTAAAAAAAAAAAAAAGGGTAATGCTTGGGTACATTATGCTCATGGATGCCACAATGATATGAATAATGCACAAGTGGTACGAGTAGGGTGGTCGTACAAATTCACATGAACTAGCCCGTAAATTTTCATTCTCGTGTAATGTGGCTGGCTCAAACACGCCTAATCCTGAATTTGAAATGCAATGCTATGGGTCTGTCATATTAAGGTAATTCTCTGGTTTTATTGAGGTCTTTTATATTTTTCTGGATAATAAGCATCTGGGCATCTTGCGTGAAGACATTTTTCTCCATATCTTGCAGCGTAATGAAGAAATCCACAAATAATAGAGCAAATGCTTAAGGGCTATGAATGGAAATACAGTAAATTGCATTTGTTTTTTAGGATTTCTTGCCTTAGTTTGTGCTACTGCTGCACTCGTTAAGATTTCTACTAGAATTGTTTTTATCAAAGTGGTTTAGAGCGTTGAAAAATTTCTGCTTCTTTTGTGAAACGGAATTAAAGAAAAACACACACACCTGGCAGTAGAATGTTGCACCCTGCAATCCGAACTGGGGGATGAATTTTAAGGGTTAGGGTCCCGACCCTTTGTTGCGATCATTGTAGATCTTTTGTCGTCCAGGGTATAAGGAGCATTATAACTCGGGCTTTGATTTGGAGATATCTTTTGTGACTGATAGTGGAAGGAAAATCATTAAACCATTAGGAATTTGATGCCTGGAAAATCGGCACAAGTTTAAGATTTTATCGACCTCGAGAATGGGAGTATGCCAAATCTCACTCATTAGTTCTATTTCTTGATTGTCATTTCAAGGCCTAGGTGGCGAAAAATTGTTTTTATGTGCCTGGAGAACATGTTCATGGGCACAATGAAGCCAAGAAAGACAAAATGATTCGACAGCGTGTGAAGTGGACTGATCTAATTGCAGTAGCAGAGACAGACATGGCATTTGCCAAAGAAGGGGAAGCGGAAAGCAATTTCTGAGGTGCTTGTTGAGAGATGTTATCACTTGGAGAGATAAGATCAAACTTCAACGATCTTAACAAAACAGTTATTACGTGTAGAGACGTGCTTGTATTACATGGAGATTATTTATTAACAGATCATCCTCTTTGGAGTTGTACTTACTATTGAAGAGCCTCATCATGAAGGAGAAAAATTCTATTTCTATTATAGTACGAGTATATTTCTTGATAAAACAATAGTTTACAAGTTAAAATCTTCTTAGCTCCCCTTTCATTTCATTAGAAATATTCATCCTTTCCATAACAACAGGGTTTTCAACAACTTCAAACGCATTTTTTCTCCCTAGCATTTCATTAAGTCTCTTATATTTCTTGTTCAGAATATTGAATTCATTGTTGAGGTGACACAATATAACCTCTTTCAACCATGGTGTTGGAAATAGCCTTCCACTTACCATTTACCTAAGTAATAAACAATTTTTCTTTCACTGTTATTAGTAATAGATAATGCATCTTCCTCGACATAAGAAACATCAGTGATCAAAAGCTCAGTTATTTCATGTGTCCATTTATCCGTTGCCACACATGTTCCCTTTTCTTTGCACCTATTTCATTATGCTCATTAAGAGCGCCCAAAATATTCCCATTTACCGTTTTCTGAAAAATTGTTAAGCCTCTCGAAAGATCTGTATATTTGTATTGAAAAAAATTTCAGAATATTTGCCGCACGGTTTGGTGAGTGTTGTGATTAGAGTGACTATGAGTCAAATGGTCCATGTCTTGTGTTCTTCGGTTAGAAAAACAGAAATTACAAGTTCAATCTGAGATGTTGAAGTTGGAATAGCAGCAAACCAGATGGATGGGGTTAGCAAGCTTGGAGACAGGGTACTAAATATGGAGTACTTAAAGCTTAAGATTGGGTGCTTGGCATTAGAATCAACAGGCAAGAAATGGGTGACTATGCAACTGAATTTAGCATGTACTAGCTTGTTTTATCATCTTTCTTCCAGGTACATACTACTCAACTTTCTCTATTTTTTTAGTTCTAATTCTTGCTTACTTTAAGCTACATTGCGTCATTATGAATTAAAGTTGGTGCATTATCAGATAGATGTCACTTCATCTTTAGATGAAAAACTGTGATGTCCTCTGCTGATTAGATAATCTGGAAGTCTTTTTTTTTTCCTCTTATTTTTTCTCTTGCTATTATGTAGATGTTGTTAAATACCATTATGCTTGAATTGTCAATAACCTCATGGATGCTTAAATAGGTGCATGTAATTTTCTTTTGCATTATCAGGGGATACTACGTAGTAGGCTTTATATTACAGACAAATGCATAGATTTTGGTCCATTTTAGGAAACACTATTAAGACATTGGACACTGCAAATCTATTTGCCATTGTTTCCTTGTATACTTGTTTCCTTTGTTTTTCTAAAATTTATCCTTGACCTTTCTAAAAATAAAAAAAAATTGGTTTCCTTTTCATGATTGTTTCTTTATTTCATGATGAAAGTTTGAAGACATATTAGCAAATTTTTGCATGCACTTGCACCTGAATTTATGCATCATTTTCATATGTTATTTTAATGTATTCTATTCGATGAATGTGAAGATGCTGCTGCTAGCATATAATGTAGAACTTGACGTTATGCAGTTCTTGGCTCATCAAATTACATGACTCCCTGCTTGGAGAAGGGTGTGTTTTAAGTTGAATTTATTTATAGCTGTTATGCACTACAAGAAGAGGTTTTTTGAACACCACTACACTAGAGTTGATTGTCCGTAAAAATATCCGTCTTTTCATTCCACCTTTTTTTGTGAATGAGATTATCGAACTTTTAAGTTTTGACACAATATAGTCTATACTTTATTTGATTTATTTTTGCAGCTGCATTGAGATGACCACTGGTCAGATCATAAACATAGCACACGTGTTTTTTGCTTTTCTTTTTACGTTTCTTCTTCTTCTTGTTGTCTTGATGCATACCATATGAGTTTTGTTTCTTTCTTGCTAGAAAACTTATGAAACTCTTTAGTTTTTTATGGTTTTCCATGGAGTTCACAAGTAGTTTCCAGCAAATGAAAATTAAATTTGGCTTAAAATTTCATTTTCACTAGTAAAGAAATCTAGATTTTCATAAATCATTTGTAGCATAAAATGTATTTGTTTTTCTCAGATGAGACAAATATGGCTTACAACAACATTTGTTTCTGATTATGTATTTCAGTTATGAATCTGAGATATTTAAATTTTCATTGCATCATCATTAAATCCGTGCACTCAGATTAACTATCTTGTTGAGATTAAAGATGGTAAAAATGAAAATTCGAAATTGACAAGCTGTTGCTATAATTTTTTTGTGCTCTTTTTGAGAATTTATAAATCATTTATGAATGGTCAAACTTCATTTTCAAACGACACATTAAAATGGATCCACAACTATCTACTTATCCTCACTCATTTCTGTCTATTTATAAAATTACACTGTTTATAAATTCTTCCCAAACGGAAGCTTAGTCATTCGGAAATTTTGCAGCTTTTTCCCTCACACTTGAATTTTCTTGACCAGAAAATATTACATTATAAAGGATGAGTTGGGGCATGTTTAGCTCAGAGTTACACAGATTCTAGTTGCAGGATGAAGAGAAATGAGCTTACATATCTCTACTTATCATATCGGTAATAAAAATATTTCTCTTTAATGTTGAATGTGTTTCAACTACAAGTATAATAACTGTTCAAAATTGTTAACAAACTTTTGTAACATTCCCTAAAGAGAATGACAGAAAGGAAATAAATATGTTATTATAAAAGAATAGAAAAGTAGAGGATTGGTACTTATATAATTCACTGATACAAAAGCTTGTTCGAGCACCGCCATTTTTGAAAATGTACGTGTTCATTTGTAGTGAGGGAGAAAGAAAAATTTCGTAATGTCCAAAGTTTAAATCTGTCATTGTGAGCCTATACACTGTCTTCCGAAAGAAATAAGTTCCATTACTTGGTCATAATGAGATGAAGAGTAAGATAGATAACTACCAAGTAAAGCTTAAAAATGTTTAGAAATCAAATTAACGAAACTTAAGAAGGTCAGAGTGTTTGAAGCCATAAAAGAAAAGGCCTTGATCTAATGAAAACCATCTTGGTGTTGGAGGGTGAAAATTATCAATACCAAAATTAATGTAGCCTGTACATATTCTGAAGGCTTATATGAACCCTCACATGACCAGTTATTGATTCGTCGACATTAAACACATTAAAACAATAAAAGCCCAGGTTATTACGCGNGGTGAAAATTATCAATACCAAAATTAATGTAGCCTGTACATATTCTGAAGGCTTATATGAACCCTCACATGACCAGTTATTGATTCGTCGACATTAAACACATTAAAACAATAAAAGCCCAGGTTATTACGCGAAATCTATAAAAGAATTATAATTTTATGCCAATTAAATATGAGAATCCCAACTACTTCAAAATAAATGTTGAAAATCGTTACTGGAAAATAATGGAGTCCCAATCCCAAAACAAATCAACTTCATCCATTTGGTGGCTGTGCCATTGGCCGTTGTTGAAAGAAAGGCACTTGTTTTTCTCTCCAGTGGTTTGGTCCCTGTGGTCCCGGGCGATATTAACAATGTGGGCTCTAAATTACTCCTGATACTGACGTTTCTTCCCTTTCCCATACAAGAAAATCTCATTTGATGTTGCAGCAATAAAAAAGAAGATTAGCTTTCGATTTGAAATCTGGAATTCTGTGAGTGAATTGTTTCTTCGGTTACCTTGTTTCCTATAAATCTCTTATAATCATTTTACAAATATTCTTCATTATAATTTATTTGATATTTCTCTGTTGTGCTTCACAATCTATGATATACATGGTATAATATACATCGACGTGCATTGCTTACACAGATTTATTTGACAGCCGAAGAAAGGGTGATTAAAAATTTATTGTTAGATTTGGTTGATTTAGTTCTTTCAATCCCTTGTTTCTCTTTTCAGCGATATTAAAAATGTGGTTATTTAAAGTACTATTGATACTTCTTTCTTTCCCATATAAGAAAATTACATTGATGTTCCAGAGATTAAAAAAAATTTGCTTTTGATTCGAAATCTGGAATTCTGTGGGTGTATTATTTCTTCGATAATCCGTGTTTCCTTTTAAGTCTCATATCATCATTGTATGTAACTTTCATTATAAAGTATCCCTTGTTTCTCTGTTGTGCTTTGCAATCTATGCTTTAATAATGTGCGTCGATATGCACTACTTACACAGATCTATTAGAAAACACGGAGTGATTAAAAAAAAGTTGTTAGATTTGGTGGTTTGCTTTTGTTTGTTCAATCCCTTTGGTCCCATTTGGCAATAATAACAATGCAGTTATCTAAATTACTCTTGGTACTTGCTCCCATTTCTTTCTTTTCCCATATGAGAAAATTGCATTTGATATTAGATCAATAAAATTAAGATTTGCTTTTGATTTGAAATGTGGAATTCTATGGGTTTATTATTTGTCAGTAATCCCTGTTTCCTTCAAGTCTCATATGCATGATAAAGTCCTGTTTCTCTGTTCTGCTCCACAAGCTATGCTTTACTTGATATATAATGTACATCAATATGCACTACTTACACCTATGATGCACCGACACGGATATGTGTGTCCGACACGTGATTTTTAATAAAGGTACAAACACGACACGTCATCGACACATTGATTAAATTCTTAAAATTTCTTCATTTATATAGTATAAATTTAGTTTTATATTTGTTATTAATGTTTCTTGTTAAAATCTTTGAAACATGAGTACTTATTTGTTATATCCTAATAATTTTGAATTAACAATATATAATATTTTTAATATAGAAAGGAAAATGATTACGCTAAAGTATTCGAGAAGTGTCGGTATAAACTCGTGTCCGACACGCTACCCTAATTGAAGTGTCTGTGCTACGGAGACTTGCATAGATCTATTAGATGAACAAGGAAAGGGTAATTAAAAATTATAGTTAGATTTGGTTCTTTGCTTTATTTATGCCATTTAAGTAGCTTCGTTTGCAAAGTTGTGGATGCTTCTATTTGTTTCTTCCTGTATTGAGTGAGTTCATGTAACTTCCTTTTTCTGTATTTTGACGTGAAGTAATATGGTTAATTTATGATTTCTAGGTAGAATTTTCCAAGGCTTGAGGTAGCAATTGTAATAAAAATGGAAGTTAACTCACTTTCTGGTGATATGGTGCAAGTCAATCACCAGCAAGTTCCTTATCCGTGGCAAGTTCCGGATGCTTTCTCTTTTCAGGTTGGCAGCATGCAAACATTTGATCAAACTATGCCATTGCTTGAAGGAAACATAGATGAGAGGTTGAACAATTTTCAGGGAAACAGCCGATGGAAGAATGTTCATGGCACAGAGAAAAGGGAACCTGTGTGGCAGCGGATAAAATGGACAGATGAAATGGTTAAACTTTTGATCACTGCTGTTTCTTATGTTGATGAAGATGCATTATCTACTATTAATAACAGTGAAAGAAGGAAACACTTTATTCCTCTGGTAAAAGGTAAGTGGAGGGCTATTTCGAACACCATGGTTGAAAGAGGTTATATTGTGTCACCTCAACAATGCGAGGATAAATTCAATATTCTGAACAAGAAGTACAAGAGACTCAATGAAATACTAGGAAGAAAAAATGCTTGTGAGGTTGTTGAAAACCCTGTTGTAATGGAAAGGATGAACATATCTGATGAAATGAAAGAAAACATTAAGAAGATTTTAACTTGTAAGCAATTGTTTTATCAAGAAATGCACTCATATCATTGTAGGAATAGAATTTTTCTCCTTCATGATGAGGCTCTTCAAAATTCATTGCGTTTTGCTCTGAAAGTCATGCACGAGTCTAAAGATGTGATTCTGGCGGATGCAAAGAGACAGAAACTACAAAAAGATCATAGTGTTGTAAACATTGACGGTCCCAAAAATTATGTAGATTGCACGGGATCAGATCCACAATCACCTAAGGACCTTGTTAATGCAAATGTTGTTCTCCCCAAGGGTGTGGAGGGAGAACAGGAGCAGGATCAGAGGCTTGTCTCTTGTTCACTGCAGTTGAAACAGAAGATGCTGCAAATACGGAGAGAGATGCTTGAACTGGAGAAGAAGAAGTTTGAGTGGCTGAAGTTGAACCAGGAGGCGGACAGGGAGTTGATCAAAATGAAGCAAGAAAATGAGTTGATGAGGCTTGAGAACGAAGGCTTGGCATTTGAGCTTACATGTCTGGAAATGGATGCTGATTGCAAATGATGAAGTGTGTTCTGGCATTATGCCAGGTGCAAGCTGCAGAACTTGAATTCTCTCTCTCTCTCTCTGTTTTTTTTTTTCTTCTGTCCTCTTTTTTCAGTAAGTTCATGAACAATTACTTAAAACATCTCCTGTACTTTAGTTTGGTTGAACTTTGATTGCATCAAAAAAGAATAATGCTTAGGATTGGGTTTTTGCTATGGTTTACAAGTTTTTTATTTACTGTTGCGCCTTTGACCAAATGAATGGAGCATATTTTCTTGGTGATCTGGATTGCCCTCTAATGTTAATGACCCTGTCTGAAAGTGTGTCACGACTGCATATATTGCTTGGTAGGTATTAAACCACACCGAACAATACAGTATATAATAATTTTGCTTCAGCTTCTTATTTAATACCGTCTAGTGCTATCTAATCTACATTTTCAAACATGCATCAAAAGTCCCAAGACAATCCACTGATGCATCATATAGTTCAATTGTACTTCATAGCCTCGTTTTTCTTGGAAAATAATCAAATGATAGAATTTCCATGTAACAAATTGATCTATGGGTTTCAGTTATTAAATTGATGGTTCATTACTTGCTCGTCTTGTATATATACTTGAAGGAAGAAATATTTGTTCGAATTGTTTACTTTCTGAATTATGGGGTTTTTGGGTGACTTGCACTGGATGGAGTTTTTAGTCTTTGATATTTGTTATCCACATAATTTTGTAGTTTTATTGTAAATATAGAATAGATAGAGTACACTATCCAGCCGTGGCTTTTGCTCCTTCCCAGCCTCTAACACCATATCATGTTGAGAATAAGGGGGACATACTAGATATAAGCGCTCCTTTGATTTCGAAACAGCTTATTGATTTTCTTGATTTGTATCTATTCTATATTCTTTAGAACTTCAGAGTTTCTTTAAAATGTATATCAACTTTCCACAAGTAATTGTGTCATGTTCAGTACTCTCATGCTTAGTTTGGAATTCACCACTAGTTTTGATTTGAGTTCTTGAATAGGTTGGTGAGGAATTTGGATAATTGAATTTTATACTTGTGATATTTTCTTTTTTGTGTGTTCACTTTTTTTCATTTCTCCTCTGGTAACTAGGTTCACAACATAATGCTTTCTATATGACGGTAAAAAAAATGTGAAGTGGGTTGGACAGTTGAATTCAATATATTTCCGATGCATGCGAGCTGTGTTGTTTATATAAAAATCAATTATTTTTGAAATAAGTAACTTGGTTAATTTTACTAATAAAAAATTATATTTGTAACTTATTTATTTGTGAGTAAACTGCTCAATATTAGCCAAATGTGTTGTTAGGAAAACATTTATTTTTAAACTCGAATCATTAG
Organism: Fraxinus sp. D2006-0159; assembly: GCA_903798375.1. Classification (NCBI taxonomy): domain Eukaryota; kingdom Viridiplantae; phylum Streptophyta; class Magnoliopsida; order Lamiales; family Oleaceae; genus Fraxinus; species Fraxinus sp. D2006-0159. The sequence continues at coordinate 10,874 of CAIGRQ010309266.1, forward strand.
TCCGAAAAATCCGACTTTTTACGAGTTCAAACCTCTCGCTTATAATTTTCAATGCCAACGAGTTTATAAGACGTGAATCTCACGAATTATGTGAGCAATAAATGTATGGAAACAACGTCTTATAAGCAAAATAAGACGGGATTTCTGTACTTATCTCGTTTATAAGACGCGTGCCCTCACTATTATTAATTTAAAACAATTACAGTGTCCCGCTAGAATTTTTGAGATGGCGATTAATGTATCTCCATTATCCTGCCATATTTTCCCATTTATTTATTCTGTTAAAAATATTAATAATAACTGAGTTGGGAATCTCTATTTTCCAACAGGACCATAATGTTGGGCCAGGCTTAGAGCCGGAGCAGGACATTTTGCCATCCTTGAACTCTCATTTACGGCCCCTTCACTAAGTGTTGTGGGCCCCAGAATAGGGCTAATTTTATGGCCCAAATGTCAACAATCAGCCCCAATAGCGCTAAACACCAACAAGCCAGTCCATTCTATTCAGAATAGAGTAGAGGAAATTATACCACACACCTA
>CAIGRQ010309279.1:0-18301 GCA_903798375.1 Fraxinus sp. D2006-0159
GTTAGAAAATTTTAATTAAGGTATAAAGTATAATTCTCGTGGGAACGATAATCCGGATTCAAAGGTCCAATATTGCTTGTTATGATATCGTACACTTGCGATAGAAAAAAAAGCAACACGGAATGAGGCACATTCTGCTACAAGGTCATGTCGTTCGAACTCAAGAATACTAGAGCAAAATATCAACGGCTAGTGATATGTTCGCTGATCAACTTGAAAAATCCATGGAAGTCTATATCGACGACATGCTGGTAAAATCCATGATTGTAGAGCAACACATGGGCCACCTGAAGTAATCTTTCAAAGTTCTAAAGAAGTACAAAATGAAACTCAATCCATCCAAGTGTTCATTCGAGTATCCTCTGGCAAGTTCTTAGGTTACTTAGTAACCCAGTGAGGAATCGAGGCAAACCCGAATCAAATCCAATCAATTATTAACATTCCATCTCCAACTTGCATTAAGAAAGTTCGGAGGCTTACTGGAAGACTTACAGATCATAACAGGTTCATATTTCAATCTTTCGAGAAATGCTAGAAATTCTATAACACATCGAGGAAAAACAAAACTTTCAAATGGACTCCGACGTGTGAAAAGCGCTTCAGCAACTCGAACAATACTTAACTTCACCTCGACTATTGTCAAAACCAAAAGATGGGGAACAACTCTACGTGTACTTGGCGGTATCGGAGACGGCTGTTAGTCTAGTTTTGGTTCATGGAGAAGAAGGAAAGCAACTTCTCAGTTACTCTGTTAGTAAGACATTACTAGATGCAGAGACCTACTATTGCCAACTGGAAAATTAGCTCTGTCACTTGTTAACACAGCTCGAAAGCTGAGGCCCTACTTTCGGAGCCATTTAGTAGTTGTTGTAACATCATTCCGGTTGAAGCAGATATTCTACAAACCTGAGTTATTTGGGCAACTAACCGTATGGACCGTCGAATTAAGTGAATATAATATTTCCTTTGCACCCATATTGCCATAAAATCTCAGGTACTTGCAAATTTCATCGTTGATTTCGCTCTTAACTCTCAGGTCCTAGCCCCAAAAGAACTTCTTTACTTGATGGACAGACCAATGACAGGCACATGAATGTTCTATGTGGACAAGTCAAGCAACATCAATGGTCTAAGCCTTGACATCATCTTAACATCACTAGAAGGAAAGCAGATAGAACGGGCGATTAAGTGTGAATTTAAAATGACTAATTACCACCAGACAAGAACGAAGCTCAACGAACCAAGGTTAAGGCTGCCAGATTTTGTATTATAGATGGTAAGATGTATAAAAGATCATTCTTTGGACCCTATCCGATGCATTGACAACGCTGAAGTCGAATATGTCCTAGCCTAACTTCGCGAAGGGGAATGCAGCAATCACTCAAGAGCCCAAAGCTTGGCGCACCGTACACTTACCACTAGGTACTATTGGCCAACAATGAGGGTCGACTCTTTTAATCATGTCAAAAAGTTTGATCGATGTCAGCGATTTGCCATTGTCTCGCACCTCCCTTCCGAATGGCTCAACCTCATTCTTTTACCCTGGTCTTTCTTGAAATGGGGATGGACATTGTCGAAAAACTTCCAACTTCTCCAGGACAACGGGTCTACATGTTAGCAGTCATGGACTATTTCACGAAGTGAATTGAAGTCGAGACACTCTCATAGGTACGTAATCGCGAAGTTATCCACCTTGTCTGGAAAAATGTGATATGTAGGTTTGGAATTCTATAAGAAATAGTCACAATTCATAAGCATTAGGTTTCAAAATTTCTACAAAGAGTGGAATATCAAACTGAACTTCTCTACTCCGCGGTATCCCTAAGCCAACCGTCAAGCCGAATCTTCCAACAATATCTGAAGCCAAGGGAAAATGGACAACGAGTTACGTACTGTTCTTTGGTCCTATCACACTACCGTTCGGACACCATCCAGCGAAACTCTCTTCTCATTAGATTACAGCATGAAAGCGCTCATACCAGTATAAACAAGCACTCCAACATTTCGGTATAAATGGACAACCGATGAGCAGAACCAAGTCGATTTGTATCATGAGTTAGATCGGCAGACGAACGAAGAGAAAGAGCATTGGTATCAACAAAAAATTGTCCAACACTTCAATCGATAAGTAATAATCAGAACCTTCAAAGAAGACGAGTGGGTGCTACGAAGAGTATTCCAAAACACCAAAGAAACAGGTGCGAAACGCTTGCAGCAAATTGGGAAGGACCATACCTAATCACGAAGGCTGTTGGACAGGAGCCTACAAGCTACGCACCATGAACGGTAGAGATATCAACAACAGCTGGAACGCCATTCAACTTTACAAATATTATTTCTAAGTCTTCTAAAACTCTTTTCATATATTGTATTTTCATTTTCACTCAAAATTCTTACCGTCTTAAGCATTGAAGAGCCTATGACATTATGTCATCGACGGTCCTAACTTTTCTGCCATCGGCGGTCCTAACTTTTCTCTGCTTTCAGGATAATTAATGATAAAGTTTCTGGTGAACCAATCGAAACCAAACAAAGCATGCCACCCTTCCATCACAGGACATCATCACTGTTTCCTTACCGATTTTGTAATTTTCCTTTTTAAATTTTTACACCGTCGGGACCTACACTAACCTAAGCATCGGAGAGCCACTGGCAGAAATATCATTGGCTTAGAAAATTCACCAAGTAGAAACTTTCCTCATCAATGGGGACATGGAAAGCTTCGAATGTGGGTGGGGGGGGGAGATCCCGTACAGACATCAAAAATTATTTGGAATCTAGAAGCTGGTCGATAAAGATGGCCACATAGATTCTATCAAGCTATCTAGATGAGGATGACGACACGGTTGTCTTCAAGCCGTCTGGACAAGTTTGGTCTTACCATCACCATTATGTAAATCTGAACGAATACTCAGCTAACTTCGAACTGACATTACCTACCAAATCGGATGGATCGGACCAATCGAATCCTTTATAAAAATGTATTTACGAGTCTATCTTTTAAATTGGGAAGTAAATCCGATTTTTATTTGAATATTATGATCATAAAGTTCGATATTTCATCAAGTTTTAGCATATAACCCCAATATATCTACATATTACATAATTTAGAAAGACATAAGTTCAAATACGCTCGTACAAAATCAATGCAACTTCTAAAGAACTTGAAAAAATGTTCAAAAAACACTCAAGAATAAGGAAAGAACTTGAAGAATGGAGGAGAGAAACTCACAAAAATCCTTAAGGCTCCTTAGCCATGTCAACGAGCCGAGCTGAAACTTGAAGCTTGTGCTCGGTTTGGGCAAAACGGGTTCGAGCTTTTTTGGATCCGAGCCGAGTCGAGTAAAAGCTCGACCAAAAAAATGAGGCTCGGCCAGAGCTTTCGACTCGAGCCTTAGCAGGTAGCCAATATTTTTTGCAGCATGTAGCTAATTTTTAGTTTTAATTTCATATTTAAAAAAAAAAAAAACGACAGCACGCAGCTAATTTTATTTTCATATATATATTTTTAAAAAGGGGCAAGCTAGTGGCACGGGCCGGCCCCGACTCGAGCCGATGCCCCAAAATGGGGTTCGGCCCGAGCCTCGCTCAGTTAAATCGAGCCTGAGCCGGGCCCGACTGGGGCTTTTTTCGGGCCGAGCCTGAGTCGCCCGAGCTTTTTTGCTATCCCTAAGACTCCTTGAAGTCTACTCAAATTACTTGAAAAATGAATGATGAAGCTTTAAGTAGTGAGAATTGGTACGCTAAACGAGTTGGATACATGAATTCACAAATTTGTTCAAAATCATCAACTAAATGTGTGCACTGGATAGACATATTTATCGACCTCTACAAGATAGTCGCACGGTCTAGACGGATCAATAATTTTTCCATTTGAGTGGACATATTTATCGGCTGACTAATACTCTCTACAAGACATGTCGCACGGTCTAGACGGATCGATGATTTTTTTATTTGAGTGGACGTATTTATTGGCCAATTAATACTCTCTAAAAGATATGTCGCACAGTCTAGACAGATCGATATATTTTCCATTTGAGTAAACTATTTATTGGCTGACTGATACTCTCTACAAAGCATGTCGCATGATCTAGACTGGTTGACAATTTTCCCTTTTTGAGTGGGCATATTTATCGGCTAACTATGTTCTACGCAAGACATGTCGTGCGATATATATATATATAATTTAAATTAATCACTTTCCACTCGGCGCATGCATGTCACAAAAATAGTCATTATTGCCACATGACAATACTTGCCGTGTGGCAATAGAAATCACACGGCTTGGAAGTCGTGTGGTAGTAAAAACATTGTATATATTTATATAGTATATTTTATGTAATCTATCTATATTATGATTATATAATATGAATAAATAAATAAATAAATTACATAATTAGAAATAAAATGATTTTCGAGCCGTATGATTTTGAAAATCGAATGGCTTTCATGCGATCGGTACTAAAAAAAATCGTATGGCTCGATCATGCGTGCGAAAGTTTGCCGAAAACATGTCACGTGGCTTCCGAGCCATATATCATTTCGAACAGCTTTCAAGTTATACGGTACCAAAAACCAAACGGCTTAAAAGCAAAAATTAGTATAAAAATCATACAGCTCGACAAGCAGCACCTCATTCTCCTAAGTGTCGCATGACTTTCGATTACACAATAAAATCACGTGGCTAGGCAAGCATGGGATAATATCCCATGACATTTTTAATGGTCAGATGATTTCATCCACCACCATAACGAATTCTACTACCACCCCAAACTATATGATCAAATGGTCCATCTTATGATCAAAGTGCACCCTCAACAAATGGTATGATCGGTCTTAAACCCGAATTACTCTTTCATTCGAGTGGAACTCATATAAAAGAGTGAGGAACATACTGTAGTGGTAAAAATTGTTCCGCTAGTCCAAAAGGCCTAAGTCAAAAAATAAGGTCCACTTGATAAATGTGACATCGTTGGCCCATCTCGTTATGTCGATCGGGCCAAATGCATGGTCTAAGACCTACGTGTCAACTCGAAATCCCTGATAATTTATTTTCAAGATAAATCATGCTATAATTTGACCAGAACAAGTAAAAGTTATCTAAAAACAGTTTGAGTATCTCAACCGAATAGATCTTATCAGGTTTAGGTTCGGTTCCAACCAATCAAAAAATCTTGCAGATTCATTGTCAATCCAGCCTGAGTGGTTATCATCTACTATAAATTTCGTGATCAGTTTTATGTTCAAGTAGAAAAAAAAAAGTACTCTACTCTAATTTACTTCTTCTTTCTTTTGGTTTAACATTCATATAATCCTTGATAAACTTTATTGACTTGACCGTCAGAGGATTTTCGATCGGCACCGTACCGGTGTCCTCTTAAAATCTTTTGCGAACTCTCTTCCTTGTTCTACTTTTTCGTAGGATTGGTGGTGGTCTGACCGACTCAATTATCTCAATTGTAGAATCCACCATCTACAGTATGAATCAGTGTCAAATTGAAATTCGAGAGGTCTTTCTTTATTTTCGGATCAAGAAGAAGGGGAATGAAATGTACTTTTTAACGAGATTCTTATACTATTTAAGCAAGCATAAAAATAAATATAATCATGTTTATTGTGTATTATTGACTAATTAATAGAAATTTTTTTACGCTTTGTTAGAAAATGCCATAGTGACTAGTTTAATGAGTGCACATCGACATTTGGTCCCTAATGTCATAATGTTTGCTACTGCTGAATTATAGGAACGTTTCACCCTTTCCTTCGTTAACAACAAAAAAATCACCCTTTTTCTTAGAAATCCTCTTAAAGAACTTTCTATTCCAAGTATTTACTCATCTTCTCTTAATCAATCACAAGAGTGCAGATAGCATAACTTCTTTCTTTTCTTGTTTATCTAAATCGTAATTGTACTGTATTGTGATAAGTAGAAATATGAATTTAAGCCTCAAAGATTATGCTATTACTGTAAATTTTATTTAAACATAGCTTCAATTTAAACTATCTTGACAATTAATTAATAGTTTACCAAGTGGATATAACCTGAAATCTTTTCTAAGTTTTAGCTAACTCAATCAAGACTCGAAACTTAAGTTGTTAGGAATCCGATTTCTCCTATTATTAATTTTTGCTTAATTTCATTCAACATAACCTTACTTTTGCGTGTTAAAAATCGATTTATATTCAACATAATATAACCTTGCTTGTGCGTGTGAAAGACCGATTTATACTAATTAACTAGTAATTCCTCTCGAGTAAAATTACCCCTACTTCCAAGCGTATACTTACTATGCCCCTGGATTGGATTAAAATCCAATAAAAATCTCAAATCAAAGTTAACAATTAATTTTAACCATATATTTTATGGACTTTCAACTTTTCAACCTCATATTTATCAATTTTTATTAAAATCTACTAAAAATCTGATTTTAATCTCTACCAAATATGAACTATATTTCTATTTAAATTTCAACATATATAAACACATTAAATCAAAGAAATTCACTTTGAGGTTGCATAACCTATAAAATATTAATTATTATGGAGTTTCGAAATCAAGATCCCTTTATTCACAATTAACTTATTTGAGTTTTCTACGTTTTTGATAAGCATGTCATCCAACGTATGAAAACAAACAAGTACATAAAAGCTCATGGTTTGACTAATCAACACTAGAGGTAAAATGCTCGATTGGCCAACACAAACTTATCTTGATCACATTATGCCCCCGTTTGGCCCCATTTTTTTCCATTACATTACATTAATTTTTTCCCTCTCTTCATTTCAATCACACATTTATCAAATAAAATAATATTACACACAAATCTAAAATTATTCATTACTTTTCTACCACACATTCTCTCATCAATCACTATTTCAAAATTTTCAACACCCCAAAATAGAGGCCAAACAGGGGCTATAACTTCAGTGCAACAGTAATGCATTCTTCAAAGCCACCAATCACAGTAGCGATGGCAATGTAGCGGGTTCGGGAGGCGCTCCCGCCCCGCCTTAGACGGGACAGGGCGAAGCCTTTCCCGGTTTTATGTCCCATTTAGTTTTTTTTTTTAACCAAAAATTTTCAATTAAATACATATTCAAAATTTTATAATCCAAAGCAAAAAATACTTAAAATAACTACATCAATATCCAAATCAAGTAATGAAAATAAATAATATCCAAAATTAAACAAACAATGTTCAATTTTTTTATTTTACTTTTTAAATATTTAACTAAGCGAGGCGCGTTCGGGAAGGGGCACCCTCGCCCCGCCCCGCGACCCGTGGCGGGGCGGCAATCCTCGCCCGGTCAACTCGTCAGGACGGATTTTTTTCGCTTCATTCGGGACGGGACGAATTTTTTTGCCATCTCTAAATCACAGTTGCTTGAGAGGGACGAAAGATTGGCGTGTGTAACAATGGGGAAAGTTGGTTGTTTGGTTTACTAGCTAGCCAAAGGACACTGATTTAGCATTTGTACCGACTCACTTAAGATATATGATACCAAACTCATAAACTCGACATAGTGTTACATTGTCATTTAGAGATGACCTAACCGAGTGTTGTGTGTGTTTAATTCCAAACAAGTTGAAGACAAAATCTACTGTCGCAAAAGAATATACCGACACAGTATTTTTCCTCATATCGAATTTTTGCGTGGACTTGAATAATTCGTCTATAGTTTAGTTTAACTGTTTAAGAAACAGCAAGTGGCCGTATACTTCATCATAGATTATTTAAATTTTCTTGAAATACTAGAACCCATTTCGTCACTTTATTTTGCTTTGCAAAAATTGCATAGTAAAGTTCTACTCTGATCCCTTAATTGTTTCCTTGGACCAGAAAAACCCTTTAAATTAGATAAAATACTAAGCATTACTTGTATTTTTCCAGGTAATTTCTCGATTTTATGTGAATTTTGTTTTGCCCTTTGCATTAGGTTAGAATCCCTAAAATCTTGTTGTCTTAGGTTGCTAGTTTGCTTATGATTTGTGGTCTGATGCTGAAAATGAACTGCTTTTGAGCTGAGGTTAGAATTTCGGGGCTTGATTTCAAGTCCATCCCGATCCAGTCCTGGTATTGTTTGTTTGTTTCGGAAATCAAACATTATAGTTTTATTTTTATTTTTTTTTATTTTTTGTGGAAGTTTCTATATTGTCTTAGAACTGTTTTTAGATGGAAGCAAATACTGTTTCTAATTAATTGTGCTAAATATGAAGTTGGTTTTTCTTCTAATGTGGTTTATGTTTGGGTTTTTGGAGTATTGAATTTGCTATCATCACTGCAGGTTTTATTGATTATTGCATGATATTTTAGTTGGGTACATGATTTCTTTTGAGCCCAGGTTAGAATTTACTGTCTTGATTTCGAGTACATTACATTACAATCCCAACACAGTCCTGCTATTAGTTTTCTTGGCAATCAAACTACAAGTTATTATTGATATTTTTCGTTTATACAGGGATTGTCTCAGAACTGTTTTTAGATAGAGAAAATACTTTTTCTGTGTAATTGTCCTAAATTAAAGTGGGTTTGTTCTAATATGGTTCATGTTCGGGTTTTGTGGAGTATTCTAAATGCGGGTTTGAAGGATTATTGCATGATATTTTAGTTGGGTAAAATAATTTCTTTTGCAAAGCTTTAATTTATTTATTATTATTATTATCATTATTTGCTGTCTATTGCATACGAGGTTTTAGGGGTAGTCTTTTATTGATTTTCCTTGTGTTTTAGTTTTTTATAGTTCCCTTTTCTCAAACGACTTTTGACATTAATATGGTTTGGGAAAAGGAATTATGTTTTGGATTCAATGATGGGCACTGTAGACTTGTGTTTCTCTTCTATTGAATCGAAAGATATCTAGCCTCATTATCTGATCTGGATTTAGTGTTGTAGTGAGATTCTGATAGGGAAGGAGACTAGCAATCTTTTAGGCATGGATATGGACGTGGGACTCAGAGATCGTAGAACGCAAATGAAAATAAAATTATACATTTATATGCTATATCGCTATTTTTATAACTTCTTGTTTTTCAATATAATTAATACTCATTTTGAAGCTTTGATTAGAATATGCCAACCTCGTGGCCATTGTATGTTGAGAAATTAACATTAAAATAGGACAAGCGCCATATGGTGTGTTAATTAAACATGAGTTGGCCTACAAGACATGTCAGACACTAGTACTTGACCCCCACCCTTGGAGGAGTTTCCATGCCTTTCAACTGACAATCTAGAGTTTATCATATATGTCAACTTTGCAGCATGTGCTTTAAGTTTTAACCATGGAAATGCTTAAGAATGAAATTTCAGATGTCTATAGTTTTGCAAAACTTCCTGCTGTTTAGATTTCCCCTTGTGGTTCTGATTACAATTGATATTCTTTCAAATTCTCTCTTGTATACAACGTGAGATAGGATAATGATTAATTTTAATTTACTCCTAATTAAAAGGATGATGAAACTTATCGAACGACAAGGTTTTAAGATTTTGGTTTCTTTTGGCAATTAACATTGTACAATGCTTCATCAACCTTTTCTTGACTTTATTTTACTGGGAACATCATTGGGTCCTTAAAATGGAATTCTGTTTCACCATTCATGACGTTTCCACTTGTCTGGTCGACAAATTCAGCTGCACATTAAGGTTGAGATCTCAACATTGAGCTATTTATCATTATTTCTATTGCCATTTCCAGGTGAAGACAATGATTATCACAAAACAATACCGCTGCATACACTCTGCAAGTTGTCTTTGCACAAAAGGGCATCTTACTGAGGAAGTGATATTCCTGGTTTTTAATCAATTAAATTGGAACCCTAAGTTGGTTGCAACACTTTCTTGTGTATGCAAATGGTTTGACGATCTTGCCAAACGACTCCTCTGGAAGGAGTTTTGTAAGACACGAGCTCCTAAAATGATGCTTGATTTGCAATCTAGTGGAAGTCACATTGTTGACGGTAACTGGAGAGCACTTGGAAAGCTACTCATATACTGTTCTGGATGTGACAAGGGTGGCTTATTCAATAACATTCACATTCCTGGCCACTTTGTCTACAGAACAAGGTTCTCAAGAACATCAGGGAAGAGCTTCTTATTACCACAGTGTAGAACTGATGTTTTATACGTGTCTGATCCCTGTGAACATCTTGACCAAGGGGATGAAGGGGATGTTGGGATTTTCCGAGGAATATTTAAATCCTTTGCGACATCGAAGGTACGAAAATTACTGATTAACAGGAGCGCACCACTGCATCCTACAGAGTTATGTCCATATTGTAAGGCGAAGTTGTGGAACATGCTGCAAGCTAAGATGATACCAGCAAGTGCTAGCTGTAGGTTGGGTGCTTATGAAGATTGCATTGAGTATTATGTGTGCCTTAATGGGCACATGCTTGGGATTTGTACCCTTTTGCCCTTGTCTGATACAGATGAAGCGTCTGAGGAGTGATGTTTTATTTTCACAACGTGCATCTTTAATCAGGTTTTGTTTTCGTTTTCTAATGTTCTCATTTCTAGCTTTCAAGATGGCACTCTCTTTTTCCCTTCTGCTGCCTTTTCTCCCCATTATACTTGTACGCTTATCTAATTCCTTTCATTTTTGGGTGGGGGTTGTCATATAAGATCAACAGTTTTATATGGAAGTATGTATATGATGCGATAATATGAATTTGATATTGTGATTTAGACACACTCTTATACTTCTACATGTTGAACTTGGCTCGATTAAGCTCTTCTATTGTGCCTCTCCTTTTCACGATGTTGAATTTCTTATGAACTTTTCTTATGCTGCTTCTTCACATCAACTTTGCGTATGCTACTTTTCTTTATGTTATGTGATATTGATATCTTGTTTCGCCATGCTAAGTGCACGTGAACGTAGTATTAAACAAGATTGGACAAGGCAATAAACAATATTTTAGATATTGTATACTTTCCAATCTTCTTTTGTATGATATTATTATTTTTATTGACTGCGCTTATGCTGCTTCGCATATTAGCTGATCATGTTCTCTCTATTCTTCAGGTATTATGACACGAAGTGCGCATATAGTGGAAGTGATTGATGTTATATATAGTAGTAGGTGAGCCGGACAATACTAGCTTGTTCGGGAAAGCTTAATCTTGTGAAAGTTGCTGTCCTCAGATTGTGCTGCTTTGGAATCTATTTCTTCTAATGGCATATTAGTCGAGATTCGAGTGCTGATTGATAACCATTCCGTTTTAACTATTGCTGCTTATCGAGATGTTCATGGAAACCATGTATACTCTCTGTGTATGACCTTCAGAACTTGTTGAATTTGAATGAGACTATTTTAACATTTGATCATTATTTAAAATTTAGTTTACTTTCTTGTTAATTTGACTTGAAAAGAATTATTCTCAATGCATAGGATTTTAGGTTTTCCTTTTTTCAATATTGTTCAATTCCTCTCTGCCAAAGACGCCATTACTGCACCAAAAGCCATCATTTGTGTAATACTTGAAACATTCTTGCAAATTTTAAGGAATAATGCTATCTAACACCACTCTAGGTGACTACATTTGATATGTTCAATTAAATAAATCATGTAATATTGCATTTAAGTGAATCAATTATTTAATATCACTTAAATTGGTACTTGATATCAGTGATGTTAAATAACATTTCTCAATTTCAAGACATTTGACGTAAAGTACTGAACACGACAAGCACACAATTAGGCATGCCAAGGCAACATCTCTTGCACACAAAGGCACCAGCACATGAAGGTACACACCCAAGCACACGAAGGCAACATCGTTTGCACATGAAGGTAACATCATGTAACACACACATGCACGAACATTGTTTGATAGAATTAAAAGGAAAAAGAGTTACACCGTTCGTCCTCAGTGTATCAATAGGTCGGTTATTTTTAGGGCTATATGACATGATTGTGCACTCTCGGTTTAAAGAACAGGGTCCATTCTCATTCACGGTTTCTTTCGATTTTTACTGCTATCTATTTGGAACTCGATTTTTCTTATGATACGAAATTAATGGAGTATCCAATGGGTAGTGGAATTGGATAGTCTATAAATACAAATTTAACTTCTTTTATACTGTATATTATTGTCCAACCAATGATGCTAAACATGGCAGAATCATATTTTCTTTACCCAGAAAAATTATACCTTTCAATAGCATCCAGTCCATCTAACCAAATACTTCGAATAGAAATATGGGAGCTACTTCGAATCTAAATGTGGCCATCCTTTTTGGTACATTTATGTTGCAATCAAGTCCACGAGTATGCAATATTTAGTCTGAGACAAGTGTACAAGACCATCGATAACTTTTAGATCAAAATGTAAAGCGGAAGTTGGCTATTATATTGCCTTCAAAAAGTGTAGGGCACCATCAAGATCACGTATTCTGCTGATTGTGCTCTTGTTCGGCCTCTGCTTCAAAGTCCATGCCGGTGATGCTCATTGGGCCAATGTTAACTGCAAGAGCAGACTTCTTGTTAATATCTGGCAAGATGGGTCAAAACTAGCACCTCAACCATCAAGTATCATCATGTAAAGGATACTAACCCCACCCCACCCTCAGGCCGCATGGGGGAGGGTTAAGAGAAGAACATAATGGATCATCCAATAGTATTAGGGGGAACAACCGCACCCACCAGGGGGTAGGGGAATAGGGAGAGAATAACCAAATGGATCGTATAAGTGACTATAAGTACCTTGCAGCACATCCCCATCCACCGGTCATGGACCAGTTTCAGCTAGCCGTAGGTCCTAATGCACTCACTCTCCCCAACCCTCTCTCAACGGAGTTGGGGAGGGGTGATTTTGGGTTCACAGACATAAATAAGTCAATAAAGATCCAAGCAAAATGATTTGATCAGTCAGACAGTCACAAATAATTTTGGGTTCAAACATGCAAGTCAACAGAAATCACAGTTGAAATAAATTCTGAGAAATTTTGAGAGGTAGAATTTATTATCTTTTCTATTTCTTGGGTATTGAAACAGAAATATCTATATTACAGGTAGGATATTGAAATTCCTTTCGGAATAGTAATCAATACTAAGTTTGAGGTTTTCAAGAACTTCTAGTTATGGCTTATAAATGATGCGAAAGCCAGGTAAGACTAACCTTCACCATTATCTAGTTTATCAAAGCAAACGGACAGCCTTAAACATTCAAAAGTTTAGAATGTTCTTGTAATTCTTACCAACTGCGTCCATCCCAACTAATTTAGGCATGAACTTCCGGATATGCTCCTCTGCTGCGTTCTCGGCTTTCAGTGTCTCACATACAAAAGAAACTGAAACCCGGTCCTTTGCACGCTTTTCTTCAAGCATACCCATGACGTCCTTCTGCCACCTGTTATTAAATGAACACAATTAGAAAGCAACTTAGCCAAGGGGCAATGCTGAAAAAAAGGAAGAGCCCATTTTTAAACCCCGGATAATAATGTGTAGATATTACACCTTGTATATACGGATAGAAAGCCCAATATTTACCCATCTACCATGCAACATTCATTCAGATAGTATGAAACAACACCAAACAAAACCTTGTTCTCAATAAATTTGGAGTTGGCTATAATGAATATTTTTTATGTGGTATTTGGTTCATTGCTAGATATATTGGAGACTATAAAGCAACTAGATCCTTAACAACTACGATGGACCATATTAATTTGGTCTGCGCCCTCTTTCGGTTTTCTTTAATTGAGATTGCATTAGAAGTTTCTTTAGATCTATGCAAAACATGTCTCAATCATCTAAGTCATCGTTCCTTAATTTATCCTCCAGTTGTTGGCTGATTTCTTATTTTAGTATGACCAAACATAAGTCTTAAAACACATCAAATGCACTAACAACTAATTTAACCATTTTCCTATCACTTTGTCAAAGGATGTTACACAACCGAGATTAATCGAGTTCAAAAGGTAAAATGAGCAGGCACTAACAAGTACAACCTAGAGGCTATCGAAGTACCTTAGATTACAGTGTATAATGGAAGCAACCACCATGTGTCCCTAGCCAATACTAAACACCACATATGACACACACACGTGCATGTGTATATGTATATGTATTCTTAGATGGCTTACCCATGAGCATGGTCAATTTTACATATCTTTGCCGCATCATGTCCTTTGCACTCTACCACCACGTCCCTTTCTTTCTTACTCTGTTATATTGATTAAAATTTTCACCAAACAAGTTAGAACTTTTCATCGGACTAAAATGACAAACAAAAACGATTTCAAGAATTAAAAAAAAGGAAGCAGCAAATGACACTAACATTATAGTCTGTTACTGTGAGCTTTATCAAGCGGTAATCCTCACCTCTGCTGCATTCCCTTTCACAGTCAAGCTCTTTAACCATTACAGAAAAAATGAATAAATATAGAAAAAGCACAATGTTGTCTTTCTCAGTAAAACAAAAAAAAACATATATGAATCTGTCATTCCTGTACTCGCACACAAAAATGCACATGATGATAGAGAGCTTAACAACTGATATACAAAGTATCCTGATAGGCAACACCAGTGTATGTTTATTTCCATCACCAATATTCTTGAATTCATACTCGACAGTTATCCAGGTTGGCAAGAATATAAATGACTGAAAAAAATGGCGAATAAGAGAATATACAAATGCAACTTTCTGTAAGAGCAAACATTTTCGATTTACAGATATATAACTGACTATACAGTTGTTTCTTTGATATACCTTTTCTTCCAGTTTCAATTCCACAAATTGAGTTATACTGTAAAGTTAATTGAAGTCACTACACATACAGAAAAAAGCAGGTTTATCATGAGTAATTGAGGACAAACGTCCGCACATATTATGAAGAACACTAATGTATTAAACAAGCTCATCTATAAGCTTTAGAAGAGGTGGTTTAACAAGTTATTAGAACAAACAAAGATCTCGAGTTCATATTTTGGCTACAACCCAAATATGAAAATTGTGTGCGTGCAATACTTTTGATTAAAAAATCCGACCTCCTCGAAGAAGGACGTCTTGACAACAATAATTTAAATACACAAATTTGTCAGCTCGAGACAATCCAGGATAGTATCGAGAAAAATAAAATCTAGTACTGCGTACAAAACATACATAACGCATAGAGAGCCACAAACATACTTGAAGTGTAATCAATCCCATTATACAATTGAAGGATAAAACTGTACCAGTGCCATGGAGGCCATAGCAGATGGAATTGGGAAGCTGAATAAAATGGCCTGAAATGGACCCATTGGGTAAAAGGGCTATTGATGCCACCCCTTCCATTACCTTTTCCGTCTTTAACTCTTTTTCTACTTCATCTTCTACAACAAAAACATAACAAAGATCATGTTTTCAGAAATTAGAAATGAATAAACTAAAAAAAAAATTTAACTTTACCCATTTCGGATTCTTGAATTCTTTCTCGAGAAATAGCAAATCACAGTGTAAAAGGAAAACTGAGAAGTAAAGAGGGTTTAACGATTCCTAACCATTGCTAATTCTCGAATGATTTCTAGAGCTAACTCGCATTTGCGGACAAGTATAAATTATAACGATTATACTTCAAAGTGTATAAAACTGGAGCAACTTACCGCGTACGTGATTTTTCTTTTCTTTTTGAAATTCCCCTATTGGTACCTAATCTATTATCTCAGTATGAAGTTAATCTCCAACCTATTAAAAAGAACAAATTGATCCTCATTCTTTACCATAGTATCACAATCAGACTTTAAACAACAATAATGGGTTAATTTCACAAATGGTCACTGAAGTTACAACAAAATAATAAAATGGTCAAAGAAGTTCAAAATTTGCATTAACGGTCACTCAACTTTCAACCACTTTAAAAAATGGTCACTAAGGTAAGTTTGTGGACCTTTTTGTTCTAATTGAAACATATATTAACAAAACACGGTCCCTTCAAAATTGGAGGACCTGAAGTGCAATTTTCTTTTCTAGAAAATAACAACCCCCAACTCCCTTTCAAAGCCCAACACCAAACCCTCCCCAATCCCTTTCAGTTCCAAGCCCCAGAATTTGAACAACATGGGGTCCAACAAATGAGATTGGTAGCGTAGCATCTTTGAATATATGAGGTCTGGGTTTCGAAAACAGTCGTTGGAGATCATCCTGATGGGCTTTTCCGGTCGACAACATTGATAATCGAACAAGGACCGTCTTCGACGGCATCGATAGCGACAGCTGATTCAGAAAGATAGTGAAAGATGCAGTTGAGAGAGGTGGGATGAGAGAGAAACACTGTGAAAATGAAAAATTGGATGGATTGGATGTAGTAAGAGAAACTGCTACAGACATGGTGTGCATCAGATTGGTTAACTTGAAGGTGATGGAGCATTTCTGGCCCTTGATGAAGAACAGATTCAGTTCTTGAACGTCTGATTTGATTAATCTGTCCATGGATTCCTTCCTAAAAACAAACACTGAATTGAGCTGAAATGGGATTGTTTCTGAATATCTGATTAAGAAGATGAAGAAAATTGATTCTGATGGGTTGATTAAAAATATATGACTAAATATTATATTATCATTGTTTACGTATCCACGTTGTTATGAAGTTCTTTAAGAATTTTTTTGGGCCAGAGGTGACTTGGCTGAAGCATATTTCAAAATTGGACAAGAAAGCAGCAGCAATCGAACTCATCAAAAAACAATTGTTCAAGAAGCCATTTGACTCAAGGTTATGGTGATGTTACTAATGATGATGCTTGCTACGAGAAAGCCAACACCAAATCCGGATTTTCTTCTCGCCGGTTGGAAGTGTGGCAATTCTGGGGACTTCGAACTGAAAAGGATTGGGGGTTGTTCTTTTCTAAAAAAGGAAATTGCACTTTAGGTCCTCCAATTTTAAAGGACCGTATTTTGTTAATATAGGTTTCAATTAGAACAAAAAGGTCCACAAGCTTACCTCGGTGACCATTTTTTAAAGTGGCTGAAAGTTGAAGGACCTTTAATGCAAGTTTTAAATTTCAGTGATCATTTTGTTATTTTACTGTAACTTCAGTGACCATTTGTGAAATTAACCCCAACAATAATTGTTCAAACTTTATCACGTGACTCTCGTAAAATCTCCACCATTGGTTTTTCATAGTATTATGTAGAACTAAATTACGAATTTATATTTTTAAACATGAAAAACTTTACAAATTTAAGGTGTTAAAAAAAACAATTTTTGAAATTTATTAAGATTAATTGCCTATAAAAAGGTGAAATAAAGTGTGGAATACAATCAACCTAAAATCAGATCAATGAGAATATGCTTGCTTGTGGGCTATTCAATTTCCACGTCTAAAATAAGAGAACGAAATTAGAGCTACAATAGTAATAGTAATGCGTTTGGAGCAAAACTACCTAGAAAGTATACATAGGAATGAGTTGAAATGCCTCAGAAACACGAACATTGGTCACCAAGGACCAAAACCAGCATGCATAACCCCATCAGTATGAAGTGTTAACCTGTGCACTGCTATACATTTACTCCACAGTGGATGGAGAGAAGAAATTGCACAATTCACAATTAGCACACAAATACACCACAATAATGCATATAACTGCCCAAACTCATTAATAAGTGTAAATCAATCATTGAACTAATACCTTTAAAATATAGTTTTTGGCTTGTTCTGATCACTTTTGAGCGTTTTGATGTGTTTGTTCATGTTGTTTTGTAGTTTAGATGCATTGGAAAATGACGTATTTTGGAGCTTGGGATGGAGCCACGTGTGATCATAAAAGTAGGCTTGAAGAAGAGGTGAAACAAGAAGAAAAATGAAATGAAGATGAGGTGAAAACGGAGGCCAAACAAAAAATTAGCAATGAACTGGGCGCTGCAACTCCCAGCCATCCAGAAATCAACAGAACGGTGTCAGCCAGCGGGCGCTGAGGCGTCGCTTCCCGGGTTATAAGAAAGTGTGATTTTTGTAATTTTTCGGCCCAAACCAACTTCAATCTGTCTTAATACCCTAAGAGATTATAAATACAACACTGAAGACTTAAATTAGAAGGAGAAAAACAGCTTAGGAGGCAAGGAAAATGAGCAATCATCAAAAGCAAAAACAACAACGAATTGAAGAAGAATTCAAGCGGCAAAACAGTTTTTCTTATTCTTTTCTTCTCCGTGTTCTTTATTTTAGAATTTAATATGTCGTTTCTAGTACTCGTGAACTAATTTTACTATCTAGGGTTTGATGTAACTAAACTTGAGACATATTTGGATTCTAATATAGTTATTTCGTTTGATTTTTCTATTAATTTATTTGTGTTGATTCTTGTGCAATACTTTTAAT
>CAIGRQ010309314.1:0-10574 GCA_903798375.1 Fraxinus sp. D2006-0159
GGGGGGGGAGTGATGGAAAAATTAGGATTAGAGATTTTATATTACCTAAATTTTGAAAAAACAAAGATTCGTCCCTGACTTTTGAATTGTAAACTTTAAACACCTGGTGGGGTGTAATTTCCTCTTTATGTAATGGTTAGCCCATTATCATCTTCTTGGAACAAAATGATTTATTTAGTTTCCTAACAAATTTTCAAAAAATCAACGAAGTGGCCCATTGTATTACGGCCTTCAATAAGATAAAAGAAAAATATAGTATTTCTTTAGCTTTTGATGCTATGTGTTAAATTTAAATTTTACCATCGAAATAAATATATTCTTGCTATGAGGGAAAATTATAAAATTATGTAATTTGTACTCTAATTCATACTATGTAGATTTAACTTTTGTCGAGTTTGAAATGTATAAAATCAATATGCTTAGAGCACCAACAAGGAACGAAAATTAATATGGATTGACTTTTTCAATGGTGAAATACACAACGGTATCAATATTTGTCCAGTATAGCTGAAGACTTGTTCACAAAAACACCGACAACTTAATCAGTACTTACAAACACATGGTTATCATGGGAAACTATATGATAAATCGAGATACATCATGTGCTTTAGGCAATATTACTACTCATATAGTAGCATATGTTTATATAAGCCAATGACTTCCAGAAGATAAAGGTTGCCTACCAGCATCTTTTCAAATGTGCAGTTATAGACTACTAAGATATAATTGTAAATATATTTTATTTTTTTAATTTTTATTATATTGTATTTATTTCATTTGTTTAGTTTAAAAAATTGTACAAGATGTATTCATTATGTACGATTTTAACTCCACTTGCATATTGTAACTGGTCCCAAGTCCAAATTAGAATATTTTTTTACAATTTTATAATGCTTTTGAGGAAATTTAACGTTTTAGGTTTGTCATTTTCCTCCTACTTTGATAATTCTTTTGAAAAAATATAAATGTAATTGCTTTAAATGGGTCAAGGCAAGCTCGACGGTGAACAAACTAAGCAACTCAGTTCCATCCATTTAACACTCGTATTTATAAAGGTAGCATAAGAAAAGGATAACATCAAAATTAACGTACTTGTTTCCAAAAAGCTTATATGGCCTCTGTATTGAGGGATTTCCAATGTTGATCACACTTTCAATCAACTTAAAAGTTTTTGTAGCTTCAATTCCTTTTATGGTATACATAAAAAAAAAAAAAAAAATATATATATATTTCATTGGAACGCATGTTAATACTAGAACAAAAATGAATCTTTCATCATCATGGAAAACTCAAATTCGAAACTCGCACTTTGACAAGATTTAGCACGTTATGATGTATTCATTGTATCCCATTTATATAAGCTGGTTTTATTTTCCACACAAATTAAGAAATCTTATTTAATGTTATTGAAAAAATAATTTTTATCAAAAACTTTTATAGTTTACCCTTATTTTATTATCAGTGAATTGTTGTTGGAAGTAATAAAGAAATAAGTGCATATTAGTAAATGAACCAAACAAAACATTCTCAATAAAGAAACATGACTATATAATTGGAACGAGAAAATAAGAAAAGTAAGCATATATAAATGGAACAGAAATAGTAATTGGACGGTTAATAATATCGATACTTCTTCGAATGATACATCGAATATGGGAACTTCGAAAGGAATTGTACCTAATTTGGTTCCTACCATTGTGATTCCTCCGGTTACAGTTGCCCCTCCCACCGTTCATACTAATTCCGTTCCACATAGAGAGAAATCAGAGAAACTCAGTGGGGTTTATTTCAAGAGATGGCAGTAGAAAATGTTGTTATATCTTAAGACCCTAAACTTGGCAAAACTCTTAAAAGAAGATGCTACATCCGCGCAAGAAGAGGAAAATAATAGGACATCATTGATTGCATTGGATGCTTCGAAAAATATTGACCTCTTATACAAACACTAAATTTTGAATGGGTTGGAAAACACATTGTATAATGTGTATAATTTCATGAAATTTGCAAAGGAACTATGAAAATCTTTGGAGAAGAAATACAAGACTGAAGACGTCGGATCGACATCTAAGAAGTTCATTGTAGGAAAATTATTAAACTACAAAATGGCATATTCAAGGATGATCATCAGTCAAGTACAAGAATTGCAAGGTATTCTCCATGACATTCTCTTCGAGAATATATCTCTAAGTGAATAATTTCAAGTGGCTGCAATTATCAAGAAACTTCTACCCATGCGGAATAACTTCAAGAACTATCACAAGCATAAGCGCAAGGAAATGAATATTGAAGAACTTATTGTCTGATTGAGAATTGAAGAAGATGATCAAAATTCGGACAGGCGTGTTGGGAGTCATATACTACAAGCTAAGGCTAATGTCCTGGAATCAAATAACAAGAGCAAGAAAAAAAAGCATTATATCGAACCATCCAAAAAGAATGCAAAGAAGTTCAAGGCAATTGTTATAATTGTGGAAAGGCTGGACATCGTTCTGTTGATTATCATAAACCTAAAAAGCAAACTCAAGGGCACCGAATCTGATGCAGTATCTAATGGTATATCAGATATAAATTTGTCGATTGTCATTTCATAATGCAATAATGTTGGAAATCTTATAAAATGGTGGGTGGATACGGGTGCTACCTGTCATATTTGTGCTGACAAAGACATGTTCTCATCCTACACTCCAAACGATAGTGAGAAGTTGTTTATGGAAAACTCTTCAAGTTCAAAAGTTGAAGGATGAGGCAAAGTAATTTTGAAGATGAAATCGGATGAGGAACTTAGCCCTAACAATGTTCTTCATGTGTCGGATAATCGCAAGAACTTAATGTTGGGTTCTTTGTTAAGCAAGAATGATTTTAAATTAGTCTTTATATCGGATAAGTTTATGCTTACCAAGAATAATATGTATATAGGCAAAGTTTATATAAAAGATGGAATATTCAAAATGAATGTCCTTACCATTGTACCGAACAACTCAAGAAATAAAATATTTTCTTCTACTTAAATTCTTGATTCGTCTAACTTATGGCATCATAGATTAAGACATGTAAACTTTAATTCTATACGCAAATTAATGAATTTAAGTTTACTACCTAGAATGCATTTTAATACAAATGGAAAATGTGAAATTTGTGTAGAGGATAAGTTAGCTAAAGTGTTGTTTCATTCGGTTGAACGAAGCACAACACATTTGGAACTTATTCACACCGATATATGTGATTTAAATTACGTCAAAACAAGATGTGGTAAAAAGTATTCATCATGTTCATAGATGATTGTACAAGATACTGTTATGTACACTTGTTAAAAAAACAAAGATGGAGCTTTGGAAGTGTTTAAATACTATAAAATTGAAGTTGAAAATCAACTTGGTAAACAAATAAAGATAATACGTAGTGATCGAGGTGAAGAATATGTTACACCATTTAAAAATTTTTGTTCAAAATGTAGAATTATTTATCGAACAATAGCATCATACTCGTCTCAATCTAATGGTGTTATTGAACACAAAAATCGAACACATGAGGAAATGACAAATGCAATATCGATTAATTTAGGCTTACGTCAAAACTTGTGGGAGGAAGCTATACTTTTGACAAACCATATATTTAATAAATACTAGATAAGAGTAAGAATGAATCACCCTGAGTTATGGAAAAAATCGGAAACCTTCCTACAAATATTTTAAAGTGTGAGAGTGTTTGGCAAAAGTGCAAATACCTAAACCTAAACATGTAAAGATTGGACATAATACAATTGACTGTATCTTTATTGGATATGCAAACAATAGTAGTGCATACCGATTTTTTGTTCATAAGTTTGAAATACTCGATGTTCATGTTGGCACTATTATTGAATCAAGTAATGTTGCTTTGTTTGAAGATATATTTCCTTGTAAAGCGAAAGAAATAAGCTTACACAAACGAATTTACGATACTGCAATGGAAACTATGAAGAAGATAGTAATCATCAGTGGATGAACTAAGGCTCAATAAAAGGCAAAGGATTCACAAGACATTCGATCTAGATTTTCTAACATATACACTAAAAAATGATCCAATGACGTTTAACGAAGCAATGTCCACTCTCAAAGCTTCTTTTTGGAAAGAAGTCGTTAATAATGAAATTTTATCCATCATGAATAACCATATTTAGGAATTGGTTGAACTTCTTCCGAGAAATAAAGCTTTAGGCTACAAGTGGATTTTCAAAAAGAAATTGAAGTCGATGGATCAATAGACAAATATAAGGTTAGACTAGTAGTCAAAGGGTATAAGCAAAAAGAAGGACTAGATTTCTTCGACACATATTCACATGTTATAAGGATCATGTATACGTGTATTAATTGCAATATTATATTGCATTGCATAATCTTGAAATACATCAAATGGATATTAAGACTACATTTCTAAGTGGTAAATTAGAAGAATAAATGGAACAAGTTGAAGGTTTTGTTGTTCTGGAAAAGGAGAAGAAGGCATGTAAACTTGTAAAAACGTTGTATGGATTAAAACAAGTATCAAAGCAATGACATGAAAAACTCGACAAAATTATGTTTGTCAAATGGTTTCAAAATTAATGAATGTGACAAATGTGTCTACATCAAAATCACACCTAACGAATACGTGATCGTATGTCTATATGTTGATGATATGCTAATCATGGAAAATAATTCAAACATTATTATCTCAACTAAGAAAATGCAGATAAAACATTTTGATGTGAAAGATATAAGAGAAACTGACGTGATATTAGGAATTAAAATCTTTAAAACACTTGACAGTTTGTCATTATCTCAATCACATTATATTGAGATTATATTTTAAAATTTTAAGGTGTATGGTAATAAATCAGATAAAACACCAGTAAACTTAAGTTTACACTTAGCCAAAATACTGATGATCATGTATCTCAATTAGAATATTCACGAGTTATAGGCTACTTGATGTACATTACCAACTGCATGAGTCTTAATATAGCATATACAGTCAACAAGTTGAGTAAATTTGCAAGTAATCCAAGTAATAACCATTGGAAGGCATTAGCCCAAATACTTAAATACTTAAGATACAAGGTTAATCATGGATTACACTACTCAAGATATCCTGCAGTGATAGAATGATATACCGATGCAAATTGGATATCTGACGTAAAGGATTCAAAGTCTACAAGTGATTATGTGTTTACTATTGGAGGTGGAACTGTGTCCTAAAATCATCTAAGCAAACTTGTATAACTTGATCCACGATGGAATCTAAGTTCACTACACCAAAAATGATCATTTGCAACACTTAAAAGGCAACATTTGTTGATAAATGTTGCTAAAAGGGTCTTTTGGCAACATTTTAATAAGTNTGATTCACTACACCAAAAATGATCATTTGCAACACTTAAAAGGCAACATTTGTTGATAAATGTTGCTAAAAGGGTCTTTTGGCAACATTTTAATAAGTGAATGTTGCAAATAATTAATGTAATTGAGTTTTAGCAACATTTTTCAAATGAATGTTGCTAATATTACTTTTTGCAACGTTTATTGACTGTTGCGAAAAATTTACCTTTTTGCAACGTTTAATAAACGTTGCAAAAAGTTTCAATAGATCATCTTTTTGCAACGTTTATTAAACGTTGCGAAAAGTATTTTTTGCAACGTTTAATAAACGCTGCAAAAGACTTTTCTTTTGCAACATTTGATAAACGTTGCGAAAAGTCTCACTTTTTGCAACGTTTATTAAATGTTGCACTAAGTGACACTTTTTTTTTTTTGCAACGTTTTCAACGACGTCAAAACTTAAAATCCAAATTCACCCAAAGTTTCAGCCCTACTCTCCTGCCATATCTCTCTCTCCCTCGGCCTGAGAAATCTCTTGCGATTTCTCTTCCTTTCATTTTCCTCTATCTCAAATTCATTTTACTACAAGCCATGAATCTCTGATTTCTAGCTCTACACTAATTTCTCCGATTTCTCAAGCTGTAAATCCTATTTTTTCGAGCAAGTACATGGTGGAGATCTTGGAGGTGGCGCGGAAGTGGGTTTTCGAGTTCTTCAAGACGGCGTGCAGGTCCATCCCTACCATCATGAAAATCTACATCCTCGACGACATCGCCAAACCCTCCGAGCTTCGCTCCATCGTCGCCTCTGAGATCCGCAAGAACGCTCATGTTACTGACCCCAAGGTCCCCTCCATCTTTCGTTCCTAATTACATCTAATATGCATATTAAATTTCCTTTTTATTTTCGGTGTTTTTAATGCTCAATTGAGGAGTTATAAATAAGATTGAATTATGCATTCCCAGCTACCCACTTTAATTATATGCATTCACACGCTTTGATGTTTCATTCCTTATTAATAGTTGAACCTAGAAGATAAAGAAATTGCTTTTTTGGGGGGACACGGTCCTGTATCTTGACTCTATTGTCTCCTGATTCCCCACTATTATGAAAGAATATGCCATCTATTTAGGTCTTAATTCTACTTAATCTAAAGCCTCGAGTCTTAAAGTACTTCTTCTGACTCATGGTTTATTCCCCCATTAGTCTCATTTATTGAAGTCATATCATTACCAAAAAAATGTTTACCAAGTTCCCTAATTTAAGATAAGTCATTAAGATTAATTCATACTAAAGTAAAAAGATAAGGACGTAGTCCCATTGTTAATCTAGTTGCACCTATTACCTCTAGTTTCTGGAAAAATAATTCTGCAGTTTAAATTCTTTTCTCATAGAGCATGGCATTATCTATAGAAGCCTTTTCTTGGCATGACATTAGGTTACACTAGATTGCTTGCGTTCCATTTCCTGTATTTGTAGGCAAAACTTCAGTTATGCATGTACTAGGCTAGATGTGATTTTGTTTTTGTTTTTGTTTTTTAATGCTTTCTCTTCGTCTGAACATTAATATGGCCAATGCTTACAAAAATAACAAAGAATCAGCCTCCTTTTAATTTATGTTACACAATTTCATACTTTAGTGTGAAATCACCAAACTATTCTTGTATTGATCATGGATATACTATCTAATTTAGTTTTGTCAATCTCATCCATTTTATCGAAATGTCTCATTACAGACTACTTTTAGACTGCTAATCTTTCATTGTACTTACATGCCTGGGATTTTGTTAAATATTTAAAACACTGCAACTCAAATTGTTGAAGAGAATAGCTACTGTCAAGCATGATGGTACTGTAGAATTTGAAGTTCCAGAAGATGTTGGACCTCAAGCTGTTGGAACTGGTCGTGATAATGTATATAGTGAGCTTGATGAAGAACCTATTGATGCAACAGAGCTTCAGTATATTCCTCCAATGCAAATTGTAATGCTCATTGTTGGAACTCGCGGGGATGTACAACCATTTGTTGCAATTGGCAAACGACTACAGGTACTTTTATTTCAATTTACGAGTCGGTATTATTTTACTAGCAATAATCCTTGTACAAAACTTCAGTCTTTAAAGCTCCTTCCTGTTAAATTAGAAAGGTGAAAAAAAAATGGAAAGGAAGAGAATACTTTTACATTGAAAGCTATCGTTCAGATTTCCAGCCTAGCATTTTGTTCCAAATAGCTTTCGAAAACTTAGTAACCAAATGATGCCGCTTCCAGTGCTCAGGATGGATGCAAATCAGCACACCTCTCTCAAAATGTTCTTGCTAGTCTGCCATGCAAATAAGCTAATGTTGACTTAACTGCAACTGTTGTGTTATTTTTGAGTTCATAACCACTTTAGATTGTTGGTTTTTTCCCTGCCATGAAAGCCCCTTCCAGTTGATACCATAGTAAAGAACAAATGTTAGGATTTTTATTTTTTTGCTATAAAAGATCTAGTAGACTTTGTTCCTCTGTATTTTTTAATGACCTTTAGTAAGTTTGCTGGTCAAACTTTTACATGTTGTAAATCTCTTATTTTCTTGGTCTGGTTAGCATAACATTTTCAAGATGATTAGCACTTAGTAGTAACGGAATAAATTTATTCAGATTCTAGTGGACAAAGAATGGATTTTTGTTGAAGTGTTTATATAGACTTCACTGTTATAAATTTCTCTGGCATGGGAGTTGTCAAGATAGTTTTTCTTTATTGTACGATTTTGAAATCTGAGAACAAATTCTTGTTGTGTTCCAGATGGAGTTATCAAGATAGTTTTTCTTTATTGGACGATTTTGAAATCCGAGAACAAATTCTTGTAGTATTCAGCTGGAACTTGTCTTATAATAGCTTATTTGTTCCACGGGATTTGGTTTGAAATGTTAGATCAGAATAAATCTTGAGAATTTCTATAACATCTAACTCATTTTTTGTCTAAATTTCTGCTTTGGGTTCTATATAAAGTTGTTGATGAGGCTGGTTGGCTGCAGGATTATGGGCATCGTGTTAGACAATGGTTGGCTGCAGGATTATGGGCATCGTGTTAGACTGGCGACTCATTCAAATTTCAAAGAGTTTGTCTTGACTGCTGGGTTGGAATTCTATCCTCTTGGCGGTGATCCAAAAGTTCTTGTCGAATGTATGTATTTGATGTTTATATTTGTCCAAGCGTCTCTCATTATTAAAATTTGTTATTCCTGCTGGATTTTATTGTTTGAAATTTGATGCTCGAAGTCTACAAGTAAGGCTTAGATTAGATGTATGAAACTTGCTGTATAATCTGTTGGATGTAACTTGATTCAGAATATGCTTTCAATGCCTCATGACAATTCCTGATGTTTCTATGACTAACCTTCAAATGTATATGATATGTGCATTTTGTGTATCATGTTTCAATTTCGTGGTCATAGGCACCAGCTATTTGTTTGTAGTGAGGTTATATTTTGATATAGTTGTCAAATTTGTTTGTTTATCTACTGGCTAATGTTTTTTCCCCCTCAAATGAATGAATCAATTGGCTAACGACTTTAATCCTCTTTTCTGCAGACATGGTTAAAAATAAGGGGTTTTTGCCTTCAGGTCCTTCAGAAATACCTATACAAAGAAATCAAATGAAGGAAATAATAAATTCTCTACTTCCAGCATGCAAAGAGCCGGGCATTGATTCTGGGATTCCTTTCAAAGCTGATGCAATTATTGCTAATCCCCCAGCATATGGTTATCGCTCTCTCATCTTAAATCTTCATGTGGTTGGTTTTCCTTTTTACTTAAAAATTCTGCACTAGCTCTGGAAGAATTTGCAGCTGAAGTAGAGGATATGTTAAATAGAATTCTGTAAGTTGATGTGTAGTGGATATGTACCCTAGACTTTTTGCTAATTGAGTAACAATTTTCTCACTTCCTTAGGCATGCTTATATCAAACTGAGACAAATTCATGATATACATTCATGTGGTTGATCTGAATATATATCATAATGATCTCCATATCAATTTCTTGCCTGGTACCTTAGGGATACATTGACTTGTGCCTTCTTTTTTGATATACATACGTAGCGTATGCCCAGTCTGTCAGCTTGCATACCTTTGCCACTACCTACCGCCTATTTCGTAGCTTTGTTTGGCTTCTCTTGAGACATATCGTTTCCCCTAATTTCCAGAAGCATTATTCTAATGCTATCAAGTAAATATACTGCTTCCAAAATTTTAGCTAAGCTTAACGAATCCACTTCCACCTCTGATGTTAGTTACTTATCTTACGTATAGTGAGGCCTTCATGTAGATCCTTTACCTTAGTCTTGAAGCCATTGCAGCTACTGTACGATACATGGAAAGCAAAAATCTGCTGAACTGCTTGGCCTAGTGATGACTTGTAGCATCATCTCTGTTTAGCTTATATGTGCCTTAAGGGGGTTTGTGCCAACGGATTATCTTTGGAATAGGGATTGGTATCCTTTGCCATAATGACTTGCAATGCTTTCATCCCCTTTCCAATTACTTTTCAGTTGCAACCCAGCCTTTACAAGCAGCTTAATTAAGTCTTCTATTCTCCAAATTATCCTAGGTGGTCCATTCTGATGCTTGATTTTTGTATGTGTAGTCCAAAGGTTATCTTGCTTATAAATGACAAAGACATCCTTTCAGTTAGAAATTATGGAGAAGCCAAAATGGTTTCCTGGGGGTTTTGGGTTCTGAACAGAGATAATCTCTCTTCAAAGAGGTTCATGATATTTTACCTGACTAATTTCGTGATTATCTGACTGATTTCATGATACAAGATTTTTCTCCTATTAAGGACGTTTTGGCCATAGAATGGATTTTTATTTTTTTTTTGGGTTTTATTTGGTTTTTAAAATCAAATATTAGAGCTTCTTGTCGTTTTTATAGATAAACGTGGGACCGATTATGTTTTTCGAAATTACATTCCAATGAAACAATTGTTGTGCATGTTACCTCCTTCCCCCTTTTTTTCCTTTGTTATGTCTCTCTTTTCACCCTTCTTGCGAGAATACTGACTAAAATAATTATTGCAATCCTTATTTTGCAGGCATTATAACTTGGGGACAAAACCTTATTTGGAGCCCTTTGAAGTTCCACAATTGTATTATAAAGGAGCCCATGTTTCTTGTTTGGAGAGACTTGGGGACCATTCAGAAATCATGGACATTAATATTTTGTACACATTTTGAAATTGCGGTAAAGGAGCCTAA
>CAIGRQ010309357.1:0-10960 GCA_903798375.1 Fraxinus sp. D2006-0159
CAAATTAAATAGCCAAAAGAATGAACTCCAGTTGGGGAGTCCAGAATAAAAACCTAAATAGGATCGTTGATGGATGCAGTGAAAGCCAACAAACACCGTAACATCATCGCCCAAACTTGCAAGATGCCCAGAATTTGAGCGAATGGAATACCTTACAAATCGCCCAGAGAGATGACCCCATTCTCACTTAAACCTTCAAATTGCCCAGGGTCTTAGCGAACATAAAATATTATGTTTATCCAGTATGACAGTTATTGAAGCAGTTATTGAACAATCTTATCACATACCACGATTCAAGAAGCCCAGTTAAAGGCGGTTGAGCGACAAGAGTCATGGCAGCAGTTCCACGACCATTCAGTCACTATAAAGAAAGCGGACAGTTATAGAGCAATTAAACAGTTTCCAAGCGGTATGTCATGAAGAGTCATCAAAGGAGTATAAAAAGAGAGAGACGACGTAGAAAAAGAAAAAAAGATCAAACACTCAAACAATGAACATGTAATTTTTATTATCTTTATTTTCACTGCATTTAAACCTTCAACTGTTCTATGTGCTTGCGCCCCTTGGAGGATTTTGTTTTCTCGTCCATTGTAAATCTTTCAATAAAACACTCATTTTTTGAATTTTGTCTCAAGAGGTTTGTTCCCTACACAATCGTCTGAGTTTTTCTTTAATTNTTTCACTGCATTTAAACCTTCAACTGTTCTATGTGCTTGCGCCCCTTGGAGGATTTTGTTTTCTCGTCCATTGTAAATCTTTCAATAAAACACTCATTTTTTGAATTTTGTCTCAAGAGGTTTGTTCCCTACACAATCGTCTGAGTTTTTCTTTAATTGTTAGCGAGACCCGACTTTTCGCGCGAAACACATATATATAATGAAGCATTCAAATTTATACATACAAAAATCTGGTTAGACTGAATTCTCGATTTCGAATATTAAAACTGATCAGAATTCTCGACTTTAATATCCAGAAATGATTGGGAGCTAAGCCCCCACTTTTATTTATGGCTTTGTCAATCATGATTGGAAGCTAAGCCCCCAACTTTGGCTTACTACTTGTATGTGTTGTTAGATAAAGGAACCACCCAAAAAGGTGATACTTTATTGTGAAATACCACCACCAGAGGGTGGAGGGACGCCGTTTGTGCTTAGTTTTCGAGTAACACAACGAATGCTAGAAGAGTTTATTAAGGGATAGAATCTCACATCGAATAAATATGAAAAATATAGACCAATTTATAAAGATTTTGGGTTACTCATCTTAACAAGGTTGACCTTTTAAGATGAAATCTCAAATCTTAACATGGTATCAGAGCCCGTTAAGCTCCAATGAGCGATTCGATCCGATTAAGACTCAAAAATGAGCACGTGAAAGATTGGTCTGCTCAAATAAGTTACCATCTTACGGGAGCGTGTTAAGGGATAAATATCCTATTTCGATAAATGATGTTGACACAGACCAATTAATAAAGATCTTGGACTACTTCTCTTAACAATGTTGAAATTTTAAGATGGAACCTTAAATCTTAATAGAATTTCCAGAGGTGGTGGAAGAACTTGACAAGAAAGGACTAATGTATTCATGTACGGCTCTAAGCAAGAATGATACATCTTCGATGAGAGGCCAAAGTTGGGAGGATACTTTCACCACCTCAGATCATAAAGAAGCGGAGAAAAGGTAAGATTTTAGTATTTATGACCACATTGATTATTAGGTACAACTGTTCAAGAAATGAGTACTCTAAAAATTTGAAGAAATAAAATATTTTAAAATAATAAATGTGAGCCTAGGCCCGTCTAGACTGGTACTGTCAACAAAAGAGTTAGATTACCTTTTCACACGCCAAGGCCCTAGACGAGGCATTTCGACAAAGTTTCATGCCTAACGAACTTTTAGAATAACGCATACAATCTTAAATAGGATCAAGGAAAATAATCCAATTATGCCTAGTCTAACATACTGAATATATCATAAAAGTAATTCATCTTGTTGGTGACAGGGCTAGTGCATTGGGGATGGATTTGGAATGGCTACCGAATGGTGGGGTTAAGGCCATTTTAGGTCCAAGAACTTTGACAAGGGTGTTCGATGGAAGAAAGGGAAGGAGAATGTGGTTCAACACCATTGTTGGAATGCACGGGAAGGAGCACAGCTCGGCGACAATGGCAGATGGAACAAAAATACCAATCAAGTTCATTAAGAGACGTGGAGAAATTATTGAAGAAGAAAGCATCCAATTCATATGGAAGAAGGGTGATGTACTCTTTTTGGATAACATGGCTTTGCTTCATAGAAGAAGACCATTGTTGCGTTTTTTATATCTCAAGTATATGATATCGTAACAAATAGCATAGTGAACCTTTGAGTTCGGATTATCGTTCACACCAGGACTGTACTTCAAACTTAGTCTACTTTTACTAACTCATATTTGATAAAAAGACAAATAAAGAATGGTAATAGTTGTGAAAAAGTTTTCTTGCTTGTGAACTAATGGAAAGTAATAGAAAATTGCAAACACTGATTTAATAAAGATTCGAGAGTGATGAATATTAGGGCAAAACAAGTTCATCTAATGATCACTTTAATTTTCAATTCAAGATTCTAACCTAATGTTGTGTTCAATCAAATTCTTCTATTGTATTCAACTAAGCCCTCTCGAGTACTCATTGAGCCTATTTAACTGATTCAAGTCCCTATCTCTATGTGAATTACCCTTAGTTAAATGAATTATAGTTCTAAGAATTCATATAATGGCCGCAATAATTAGTATAGATATCTCTACACGTTATACTACTTTACTGAATTTTATTATATGTTCTCAACCTCAAACTTACCTCTCGATTCGTAAGAAACTCAAGTAACCATCAAATTATTGGTCAGATAATTCAAAGCATTAATCTCATAATAAAATCAATACATAAAAGATTAAATCACAGAAATCTTAGAATTAAAGAATTAAGGCTAACAAAAAGACTACATTGTTTGCCCTAATTTAGAGTTTAGTTACACATAATGTAAAAGGAAAAATAAATAACTATGTTTGAATACATCACCAGATTAATTGAATATAGATATGGAAAAGAATCAACTATTGCACCAAAATCTTCTTCCACTTCCAATATTTGCTTTATTCTTGAATCTCATGATGAATTTCTTCTCTTGATTTGACTTTTCGATCTCTCGTTGTATCTCTCTTTTTTCAATGTATGGAATCCCCAATTTGTGTCTTCTTTTCTCTATTTATAGTTCCCTACACGTCCTTGGCCAAATTTGAGTCTTTTTATGGACTTCTCGCAGCCCAACAGCAACCTTAAAAAACTGGCGGTGTAGCGTCAAGGCGCTCCATCACGACATGTTAGCAGGTAGTGCCTGGGCGCTATGGTGGCATCTTACAATCTCAACCCAAAAAAAAAAATCCTTTGTCAAATAGAGGCTAAGATTTATAGATTTTTTTTTTTATAAAATTCTTGGATTTAAATAGATTTCCAATTAGTGAAATGTTTAAAAAAAAAAAAGTTATTGAGGATGCATATTTACTTGAATATATTAAAATATGAGTTAAGGACGCTTAAATTTTAATAAAATCTATTAAATTATGAGTTGGGAACACCTAGATTTTAGTGGACTTTTAAAATCCATTAAAATCTATGTTCAAAACTAAATTTGAGTAAATGCTAAGGAGTGTTAAATATCTCTTTTTTCCAGACATTAACAAAGTGAATGTGATACGAAAAACGTTAAGTCACTCAAAAAAACCTTTCATCATTCTTGCATATCACATTTAAATCATTAATCACATAGAATAAAATAAATTTATTTGTTTTCCACCACTATTTCTAGGTTTTATTGAAGCTGCTCTTATATTTAATGAGCATGTTTGTGGACTTCTTTAAGTAGCAAGACTCTGTTTTTTTCCCCAAGACCTCCCCTTCTGCATCGTGTATGGGAAGTGGGTTTTTCAATAGCGAATATGTGAGTAACGTGGGAAGCACGTTATATGATAAGCTGCTAAGGACCAGGAAACAGAAAACAGTCAAACATCATATGTACAAAGACGCGGGTGGAAACCAAAAAATAAAACAAATTTATTCTATAACCGATAAGTACCAATACGGGATACGGTTAGTGTTGTCAAAGAGTCTTGATGGTAACGGACTCATGATCGTGTGGATGGTCTTGTCACACAATCTTTGTGCTACTGTGGAAGATCCACGCAACCAGAGATGCTGATTAAAAATGCTCAAAAAAGTTAGCTTTTTTATTTTATTTTTTGGCTACGCCAAACACACTATTAAAATTAAGTAATCAAAAAACAAAATAAAATTTTCGTGAATACTTCAACAATCACCACCTTTATTATAAGCCTAGCAAGAAATGGAGAAAACACACACACACACACATACACACAATAAGTCAATACAATTTGAAATATTTAACTCTGTCCATTGGTGCAAAAGCAAAACACAGTGAATATCTGAAGGCTGTCAAATTCATTCAATTAAACTATATCCAGAACGAGAACCAGACTCCCTTTTTGCCCAGAGAAAACCAGATGAAACCAGAAAAAAGAGAGCCAAGTTTTTAATTCAAATGGTCCTTCACTTTCTGTTTCCCCATCATCATCTTCTTTATGTACAGAGGACCACACTGTAATTGTACCTCTTTTTTTTACAGGCTACAGGTCTATGGATGCCATACATGTTGCTAAAGGGAAGAAGAAAGAAAAAAACTAGAGGCTATTAGCCTATTGCCTTCGCCCATTACTTTCAGTGCATTAAAATCATCGCTGCCATTGCCAGCAGGAAAAAGTTGGGGCAGAAAGACTATTATATATATATATATATATATCAAAACCCTAAAGCTACTAGTCTACTACCTTTGTTGGAAAAAAATAACTTCACTTTCAGTGCATTAAAATCATGGCTGCCATTGCCGGCAGAAAAAGCTGGAGCACAACGACTACCTTTCTTGGAAAAAATATCCAAGTTGCCATTGAATTTAAGTGAAATTAGGGTTGGATTCCTTAAGATTTTACATGGTTACTGGTTCTCAATCTTCAAAGGTGAGATTTTGAGTCACCAAGCTATTTAAATGTAGTTATGAAAATTGTCATTGTAAATGTTAAAATCACATGCAACATTCAGTTGATTGGAGAAATGTTAAACACTTTGACGAATTTGCCCTCTTAACTTCGATTCAAGTGAAAGTCTCGTGTAATTTAAATATGGCTAATTAGCACAAAACGTCCCTACCTTTGAGGTTTATTGTGGCTAATTACTGCTATTTAAATATATACATTGACTCTTTCTCTCACGTTGGGACCTAAATTTGCATATTTAAATATGTTATGAGACATAAAATCTCATTTTTAAAAGTTGAGGGCATATAACCACTCTAAGTGAAAGGCAAGAGAGCTCAACCCTAAATTTTTCTAAAATTATTTCTAGTTGGTTTTTACTTTATTATAAATTATACAGAAAATTTGCATCGTTACCAAAAAAAATCATAATTTAATATGTTATTATTAAAACCAAAAATACTAAATGACATATGAAATATGTTTACATATACTTCGTTATAAAAATAGACCATCCACCACATTATGTAATTGACCCTTCCACGTTCCTCCATTAATGTCATTTCCTAAATTTAATAAGCAATTCAAAAAAAAAAATATGATGATGATGGCCAAAAATAATCATTTTTTTAAACAAATTTTGGATTGCATACACATACACCATTATGAAATAAATTAATTTTTCAGAGACTATTAAAGCACAATAATATTGAAGCAAGAATGCAGATTTTCATAAACAAATTAATGGTATCTTCATTACAATTTTCTCATTTAAAAAAATTGAAACATATCCGCTCATAGTATATATTCATACACACATAAAATCAAATATTTAATGAATATATTTTATTTTATTTTTTTGTTAAAAGAAGCAGAATTTACATACTCTCATTCAATGTCAAATATAAAATATATACAAATTGTACAGACAAGCAATAAAGTCCTAATCAACGGAAAATGAGAATCAAGTGGTAGATATGTGTGATATGGTGTGTATTATTCTTTGTGGTAGATATATAGACGAAGGATTGGTGATTAGGTTTTAGGAATTTTTTGGTGGGTGATTCAAGGGAGAAACGATCTGGTGGAGATTTTGGTTAGGAATACAGAAGGATAAGATTTTAGGGATTTTTCGATTATTTTGACATGTTAATGGCGTGTTTGTTGAGGCATAATTTGAGGATGTATTTGTTGGATTAAAATTAGCTTAAGTAATGAATAACCTATATGATTTGATTAGTTTTCCACATTTCTATTTTACTACATAAAGGCAATATTTTATGGTTAAAAAAAAGTTATAATCTAAATATTTATTAAAAAATAGAAGGGTGGCATAATTTCCTCTAAATTATGTCCTCGTTTGGTAGAGATTAAAATCAGATTTTTAGTAGATTTTGATAAAAGTTAATGAAATGTCTGATTGAAAAGTTGTGGATCCCATAAAATGTGTGGTTAAAATTAATTGTTGAGAAGATTTTAGTTGAATTTTAATCCAAACAAAACAAGGACTATAACATATGTATCATGTGTTGGGATAGGGACACCTCATAATGGGCCATGCCCAAAGGCAACCTCAAGGGCCATTCCCAAAGCGGCAAGGGTTGATCGTGTGATTCGTGTGCCATGTTTTTGACATGTCGAGATACTAGAGTCACGGTCGTCCATACCATTTTGACACCTTTAATTTGAAATGGCACGAAAACATACAAAGTATCAAAAAGATAGAAAAGGATAACTTCTTGTTACAGTGAATTAAGGGTTAGATTTTCTTCTACATTCCAAATGCTGTATTGCTACCTAAGTAAACCCTATCTAGAAAAGTAAATGACCAAAAAAAACTATAAACACAAAGATGTACCTTAATCTATCAATACCAAAGATTGAAAATCCCAAAGAAACTACGGGATTGGATTCTGGATTCCAAATCCTATTATTACCCAACTTGGAATTCGTATCAAGACCAGTTTCATTCTCATATTGTGTTACTTCTTCCTGACACTGTTTTACCCCAAATGGTACATTAATTCTTGATATCAAACCAGAGGGGAAGCAGAGATTTGGATTGTCCCATGCCCCAAAACGCCTCCCCAATTTCCCATAGAACCCTTCAGAGAATTTAAGTTCACCTGTTAGATTGTTTCCATAGATGTGCATTGCACTAATATTAGGCAAAGTTTCAATCTTTGTGGAGATTTCCCCTGTGAGCAGGTTATCATTGAGACCCAAAAATCTCAGCCTCTTTAACTCTGAAATCGAGTCCGGAATCCTGCCTGTCAAGCTTGTATTCGATAGGTCTAGTATGGTTAGGCGTATCAGATTATGCCACGAAAGGTTCGTTATGTCACCACCTGTTGGATTGTTGGATAGGACTAATTGCTCCAAGGAACTCATTTCTTGAAATAATGTGGTCAACCCACCTGAAAATTTGTTGTTACTTAGGTCCAAGAGTGTTAGATTCTTCAATTTTCCAATCTCTTGTGGGATCTTTCCTTCCAATTGATTGTTGCTTAAGTCAAGCTTCAATAAAGAAGTCAACCCACCAAATGTTGAAGGCAAGAGACCAGATAATAAATTCCTACTCATGTCAAGAATCAGAAGCTGATTTAGCTCTCCAAAATCTTCCGGAACTCTGCCCGAAAATGAATTTCCAGCAAGATTTAACCGCCTCAAGTTGATTAAGTTTCCAAAAAATGCTGGTAGTTCACCAGTCAAGCCATTTTCCACTAGCACTAACGACCGGAGATTTCTGAGGTGCCCAAAAGAGTATGGAATTTGTCCAATGAGGCGGGGATTGGACCGAAACTCTAGTGACTCTAAACTGCTAGCAAAACCTTGCCAGTTTTCAGTGGGAATTGCAACAGGATAATGGTGGGGGGAGACAAAGCAATTGAAGAATGAGAGTGATTTCAGGTGCCTTAATTCAAATAACTGGGGCCTAAATTCAGCATTTTGGGCACAACTAAGGGAATTGTCATGAACAGGTCCTATACTCAAGTCTGTGACATACCAAAAGCCATCAAAGAGGTCGCAGCCAACACCCTGTGGAGAGAATTATAATAGCAGATTAAAATCAGGAAACATATCACTAAAATTTGGTACTAGTGTAATTAACTGAGCAGTAGAAAATTTATTTCGGTTCATCTCCACAAATAAATTTAGCACTAAAGGTGTGTTCGATCATGCTTAAAATCCAATTAAAATTGAAAATATAGTCGTTATTGAGTCTTGCTCGTCTAATAAAAGTCAACAATAACGACAAGTTTTTTTAATTTTAATCCGATTTTAATCTCTACCGAACATGCTTAACACAGATGATCTTGACTATCAGAGTTTTAACAGTAGGCACAAAGAAAACAAAAGGTTGGAAATAGTATAAATAAATAAATAAATCTAAAACTGAGAATGTCAATAAATAATAAACAATTGGCAGAAGACCGTAATTCTTGTACATGGAATTGAAGTCCAGTCTTGACACAGTGTTCATAAAGCCCAAAGCTAGAATAGGCAGCAGAATCTCAGCGAAGTGAGGTACTATCTAAAATGAACATACCATAAGCTAACAAACGACAAAATAATTTGTTGCAAGAATTATCCTATTCCCAATCTACAATTTGAAAGAACAACAAAAAAACTGATTGGTAAGGTAGATATGACAATCCTCAAAACTACTGAAACTGTAAAAGTAAATATCAGTTTTTTTACTCCAAGAATCTTGAAGCAAGAAAGTAGAGTAAAAGGCTTAACAATGTTTACCTGTATGGGAGTCCAACCACAAGGGTCTGGATAAAGATCTGAACCATTCCACCATTTACCCACAAAACCTTGAATAGCAGAATACAAAGCTTCTTGCTCTGTTCTCTTCATTAAAGCCAGCCCATTTTCATCTTCACCATTGCACATAACACCCAAATTAATTATGTATATAACGAAAATGAAAACACCCCAAGATTTGAACTCGTTCATCATGATTTTACTGAGCCAAAAATGAGAATTGAACACGAGAATGAACAAGATTCAACTAGAGATAGTGAATTCAAGAAAGTTTAAAGAATTGGATTGAGCCAAAACAGTTTTCTTATCACCATACCCTTTGATTTGAAATGGAGTTTTTTGCAGGAAGGAACAAGAGATTGACAAACTGAGGGCCGTTTTTTGATAGTGTTTATAGCAAAGCAAAGGTAGTAAAGGAAGTGTAGAGTGGAAGAGGGTAGCAGCCTAGCAGAAGATGTAAGTCTAGGATGTCTTGTGCAGTTGCAGCTAAAAGTTAAGAGCACATTTCTCAATGTTCAAGAAAGCAATTATGATTATGTGAATTATAAGATCAGAGAAAGGGAAAGGTAGATGAAACTCCTTATGGGGCTTCTTGATTTCCTTTTATAAAAGAAAGAATGAAATATCCTTTGTGCCTAAAATAAATGGAAAATCATAGTAGATCACATTCAGTACATGTAGTCTATTGTCTAGTATGATTGAGCCCTGTTTGTCCCAACTTCTTTCTCCATTAATAGAAAAAATAAGATCGTTTTTTTCAAAGTTGGTGGGTCCCAACAAGGCACAAATGGTCAAAAATGGTAGGCAGGATCATTATTCCAACTGTTCTTTTTCTTCTACTAATGAACAACTTCTTTTTCTTCTACTAATGAGCAACAAACAGAGGCTCAATTTTTCTTATCAAACATAAGGAGTGAGAAAATTGTGGTTGGAATTAGAAGTACTCGATGATTTCCTTTCACCATAGATCCATTGTGATTAGTAATTGTAAGAATTCATACTTGCAAATATAACTAGTAGATGGTTTTTACTGTTGTACATTTGTCGTGCAACACTTTCGAGCCTAGACCGTAATGAACGATATTCCAATTACTTTTTCTTCTTTAAAACTGTTGAGTATCGTCTATCCTTCCATTTCAAACACATTGAAAGTGCGGGAATTTGTGGTTGGAATAGAAAGGGTAGTCAAAGTGGGTAGCATTCAGGGTTCATAATGGGCTGTGGGGTGGGTGAGGGTCGGGGTAAGGGGATAAAGGGGGACCATTTTGCACTCAGTACTGGATGTATGCATGTAATTGCATGCAAAACAATGGTAGGTTTTGTCTCAGGGTGACTTGTTCTCACTTTTTTTGGCTGTTGGATTCAGCAGAGATCTGTCTGATGGCAAGGACCAAAAGAGCAGTGCATGGGATCCTTTAAAAAAATTCTGTAGCCCCTAAGTAATGTCAAATGTCAATCAAAGTTTTCAAAACACTGTGAATTGTGAATCTATCAGACTTTAAAAACATCATGGATGATTTCTTTTTTCTTGTTGAAAAGCAAATTAACAAAAATAAAAGAAAAATGTAATTTAGCATAACAGAATATCAGCTTAGATAACAACATTTATAACATTAAATTACATATTCAGTCGAATACAAGAATTTATGACATATTCAATGTGATCTGCTAACACCTAAATTGATGTTCAACATGACTTGTGTTAGATAAGGTCTCCTAGAAAAATTGCAAATTGGTTTTTAACTTAAAAAGAAATAAGAGGATGTTTGGAGTGGATTAAAATCGGATTTTTAATGGATTGTGATAGAAGTTTTTGAAGTATGTGAGACTCATAAAATATGGGGTTGATATTGGTTGTTTGATTTTGACTTATATTAAAATTATATTTTAATCCGGCCCAAAAATATAGTTGACCACACTAATTGAATCATAAAAACTGTTGGAGTTTTCTTTCTGAGATATGCTTGATGTACATAATTTATGTACATAGTGGTATACATAACACTCACATAGGTGGGGTCCACTCGAATATTTTATTCAAGCGGACCCCACCCCATGTGAGTGTATGGATACCGTTATGTACACCAAATTATATACACCAAGATCACT
>CAIGRQ010309371.1:0-16610 GCA_903798375.1 Fraxinus sp. D2006-0159
TGCAATTGAAATAGTGTTTTCAAATACGAGGCATAGATGGTGTTTGTGGCACATATTAAAGAAGTTGTCTGAAAAGTTTGGATACCACGTAGATAAGAACTCAATTTTTTCTTGTATACATGGATTAGTCTATGACTCGTTGTTCGC
Source organism: Fraxinus sp. D2006-0159 (assembly GCA_903798375.1). Taxonomy (NCBI): domain Eukaryota; kingdom Viridiplantae; phylum Streptophyta; class Magnoliopsida; order Lamiales; family Oleaceae; genus Fraxinus; species Fraxinus sp. D2006-0159. Next base: position 148 of record CAIGRQ010309371.1, read on the forward strand.
TGAAGAGTTTGATGAAGGTTGGAGAGTGATGATTGATACGTATAACTTATATGATAATGAATAGTTGTCTGGGTTGTATGAGAACAGGGGTCGATAGGTGCCATGTTATTTGAAAACTAGTTTCTGGGCAGGGATGTCAACAGACTCAACGTAGCGAGAGTATGAATTCGTTCTTCTATAGATATGTACATTCTAAGACATCGTTGAAGCAATTTGTTGAACAATACGAACAAGCATTGAGAAATAAGGTTGAGAATGAGTTCCAAGTAGATTTCAAGTCTTATTCACAGATGGTACCATATGCAACGAAATATGAAATAGCAAAGCAATTTCAAGCAGTTTATACCATATCCAAGTTTCGGGAATTTTAGGATGAGATTACTGGGAAGGTTTACTGCGATGTTATATCTGCATCAAATGGCTGTGCAGGGAGGACGTACCTGGTCGAGGAAGATGTCATTTACGAAGAAAATGTGAGGAAGAAAAATTTTTATGTGGTGTTTTGTGCATAGGAGTGTAATATTATTTACAGTTGTCATCTCTTTGAGTTTCGGGATAATCTGTGCAGACATGCCATATTAGTATTGATGCGTAATGGCATCACATCATTTTCAGATAGGTATGTATTGAGGAGATGGAGGAGAGATATTTGTAGAGCCCACATAAGGGTTGTTGTGAACTATAGTGGTTTGGTTAGCACTCCTGGGCAGTTGAGGTATGACAGAATGTGTGCAGAATTTGCTACACTGGCAGACATTGCCACAGAAGATGAGGATCGATGTCGTACGATAGTTAATTGGATTCGGTCACAATCTAAAGAGCTAATGTCTACAATGTTGATTTGTGAGAGTAATAGCATTTCTTTGCCTAGTTTACATTTAGGATCCCAATCTAGAGCATTGCATGAAACAGGTGAAGGAAGTATACAAGATCCTCAGTGCTCGAAGAGGAAAGGGGCACCCAAGAAAATTCGTAACAAAGGCCTATTGGAGTTACATTCTAAGAAATCAAATGTATTATGTTCTTCTTCTTTTTTCTTCATTTAACCGAACAAATAGAGAATATAAAGTCCTTCTACTATCGTACATGTTACTAGATCGAGATGGAGAAAGACAAATCTTGGCCAAGATATACATGTTGTTCAGACAGCCCAACAAGTAGTATATTCCATACCCACACCCTTGCCATATTCTCAATTGATATTGGTAAATAACTAGATTTATTCGTTAAATTTAAAAGCATTTTCATTTTGATAAAATTTTCATTTCACAGTGTTCTTATGAAATTCATATTTTGAACTAATTCTTCATACAGCCATTCCAACCATTGATATCACTCCCTCAAAGTGTTGTACCAGGTTGGATGTCAAGTACCACACATTCCATTCCACAGGCTACTATTGTTGCAGGTCTTTCCGCTCATGTTCATACTCCAATGTCTTGAATGACTTATCAAGCAGCTGGAATTGAAATGGACTGTCGACTTTATGGTTCTTCAATAAGACCATTTTTCAATCCTATCAATGAACATCAATGAGGATGTGTATTTCGGCATGAAAAAACATAATGTTTGTATTGATTTGCAGTTAAAAGTTGTGTTTATTTGAGATTGTAATGACATGTTGATGACGTACCGGTTATAAATTGTGGTTATTTCATATTATATTGTCTTTTATGAAAGTATGTTTGAATGTGTGATTTAATTTCAGATTCTCAATATAATAACAATAGCATGTTTGAATGTGTGATTTAATTAATTTTATGTCTAGGACTTTTCTACCCATAATCAAGTGAACTCATTAAATGTAGACCAATGAGTTATGTGAATTGAATCCAACTACATATATCTCATACGTTGGATATCCATTTTAGTGGTCAGAATAACTTATATGTATTTTAGCTACATATCTCTCAATGTTGGTAAAACTCTCTTAGAATATCCAAAGACAATTGTAGAATAATCCAACGATACATTCACTATTTTTTTACAATCACAAATTACAAAGTACTACAAGCTTCATTTTCACAAATTACAAACTATTACAAACTTCATTTTCACATCCAAATTAACATAGAAATGTCCAAACGGTCACCAAATACAAACCTTTCAAGTACCGTTCTAACATATCAAATTTTAGATAATATCATCCAAAACTCTTTTTCCCTTGCACATCTTTATGTTGAGGGAAATTTCCAAGTCTTTCTCATCCGTTAGCTTGGCAAGAGATTTCAACATATGCGACAAATCATCAACCGGCTCACCTCCATTTTTAATGTCACTCGATTCACCGTAATCATGAAATGGGCATTTTTCTTTGGGCTCATTTTTACACCATTTAAAGTAATTGCTGTCGTGGGTACAACAATGAAACAATAGGCCAGAAACAATAGGCCTTTATGTGCATTGTTCTTTTCGACCTCCATCCATTTGATGTAGCCCGCACCAGAATTTGGACATCTTCTCTTTTTTGGGCATTCCGGCAGCATAAGTCCGGCCTGTCTACAGCTATGACAAATTTCCCTATTATTTCCTGCCATTAGAGTAATCTAGTGCAAGAGTAATATTCAAATTAGCTATCCATAGTCTTAAACCAAGCACACACAAATAATATATGTCATTTGCCTACACAAGAATCATGGCTGCGCACAAATAATATATACCATATCCCACTGCTGTCTAAACTCAGAATAGAATGTAAACCAAATTTTTAGCTCTGTGGTACCCCTGGAGCATTTGTTTCTAATGATATGACAATAGGAACCCTAGTTTATTCACATTAGATGGAACCTTGTTTTTTATGATATGACATTGTATGAACCCTATTTCAGTCACATTAGATGGTATATAGCATATTGTAGTTATAATCAACGTAAACCATTTTATTAATGCATATCTTAACCTAATTGTATACTAAATGTGCACGATTCTGCTTATCAATCCAGAAATCTTTGAGTGAGTTACTTCTGAAAGCTCTTAATTAGAAAAAAATATTTTTAGAAAAGTATTCAAACAAGTCTTAATCAAAAACATTGTCAAACAAACTCTTAAAGTAAATATCAAGGATCTCTCAAAAAGTAAAAAACAGTGTTATTAAACATCATATGTAAGAACCTGATGTCGTCACAAAAGAGCAGAATATAAATTTCTGGATATATGCTGACTTTCTCAATAAAAAAATAAGAGAAACTTACCAACTCGAAAATCTGTTGCGCGATGAATGTCCAAGCAAAATCCAAAATGTAGCTCAAAAAAATAAGGGAGAGTGGTGCTGGAGGACGGCGACACCATTGGTGGGCACTACCGTGGCTGGAATTGACTGGAAACTTGACGATGGGAAGGAGATGTCACTGTTGGACGGAGATTTTGTGGAGTTTCTACTTGGGGATTAGGTATCTTTCTCTCTCCACGAAATGGGAAATGGTATTCAGTTTTGGGCCGGGTCAATGCCACATCACCAAATTTGAAAAGCTGTGTAAATGACTGTGTAGTTGACTATAAGAGAACTTTTTCCTAAACTTTTAGAGTGTCAGTGTTCTGTGTTTTCTATGGAATCCATTATTTTTGTGTTTTGTAAAAAGAAAATATGAATCCTTTTATTAAAATTGGCCTGCCCTACCCTGGCCTGGTCTAGTCAGCCTAAAACTCACCAATTCTAATAGAGTGGCTTGTCAGTTCGTATATTTTGATCAGAAAGCATATGAACTGATCAAGAACCATTAAAACTGATCAAAATCGTTTGAGCTGGCCGATTTTTAATAATCTCGATGAGTCAGCCCAAATCTGCTCGACCCGTACCACAACAATTTATACAAAAACGTATGTGTCTAGAATCAATTCGAACCTAAACAAATCATATAATATGCCCTATTGCTAGCCACTAGGCCATTTTGACTTTTTGTTTGTTTAAGAGGTCAATAAACTCTCTCTCTCTCTCTCTAAAGTTTTAATTATACACCATTTAAAAAAAAAGAGCTTAAAAATATAAAATTTTCCTAAAAAATATTTTTGTTTGAACAAATGAACCAGCAATGATCCATCAGTTGAATAATCGATCTACAGGTTGAACCAGTGACTCGATGACCGGATGGATTATTTGGGTCAATGATCGGGTCGAGTCTAATAATTATGTATGAGTCTGCCATTTTTCTTATGTTATGATTGTTTGTGAAAAATGTAGTTTATGCAACCTTTCTCTTTTCTCAATTACTTAGCAATCACTTGCACAATGGAGCTATTTCAATTTGTGCTCTGTGTTTTGTAATGAGTAAACTTATAAGGTGGTGTGTTCCTAAGATGAAATTATGTTTTATGTTTTTTGATGATTAAACTTTGTGTTGTAGAATTTATAGTGCTATGTACCTATTTCATTGATATTTTAACAAAATCTGCATATTCTGTTGGCATCTCTTGACTTCTTCACTTGTTTTAAAAAACATTTAGATTTGTGACAAAAAGATACTATGTAGATGTCGAACTCTAACTCATAAAGTTGGAAGTTTACCTTTTCGGTAAGCTTACAAATTTGCAAATTAAACAAAATAAACACTTGCATGCACGTATAATCACATTTTGACACAATTTCATATTGCTTTGTGGTTTACACTTGTATGTACATACCTGTATGATTTCTGTACCTTTAACATGCCTACTCCTTAGTATAATCTCATCCAAATCTACTCGAACTTGTGAATTATCAACAAAATTCAAGTTAATATATTAGTTAATACAAGTGAAGCATAATAATAAAAAGATGACATGCAGAAAAAAAAATGGCTGAAGAGCGCATTAAAACTACCATTGACGCCGATTGTGCGAACCCCCCACACCCCCCATCTTTTGGAATGGTGGAAAATAATCATGTATGAAACTTGGAGTGTGTTTTACCCCCTACTATCCATTATCTTAATAAAAAAAACTATGAAATGATAAATATACCTCATATTTAAATAAATAAAAATAAAATTCTAAAAAAATAAACAAATAATTGCAACTATAGTCCCAAGTTTTTTTGGTAAAGTGCAAATGAGTTCTAAATAAATTATTAAAAAAAAATTCATTCCCTTCCACTACCCCCTTCCCATTGTTGCCGCCGTCATTGCCATCACCCTTCCCACCAAACACACCAACTCCTAAACGCACACATTTCATAACTTTCATGTCCTCTTAGCGGCGCGAGGTGTTTCTGCTACTCCGATGAACTAATGTCACAACAAAATGAACTTGGGGTTTATTTCCCCATTGTACATCCAGCGTGAGAATTAGTAGGTAATTTAGAAGCGTAGGAACAAAAAATAGAATGCGTGTTCAGATAGCCAAATTTGTTTTAAGATCCATATTTATCTTGCCTTAGGAGTATTTATAGGCATCTGAAGCCAGACAACTGTTGGGCTGTTATGATGACATGTGTCCCATGTAGCACTTCTCACTATCCCCATGTTTTAAGTGGGGACCTCCAACTATCAAACGGTTAGTTACGTCCATGTTATCCATGGAACAGCTCCCATCCAATTCAATGATTTTTACGGTCAAGTGTTATGTTGGCCTCGCAGTGGTAGACTACTTTGGATGAATGTAGAGGGCTGGTAGCGGTAGGCGGACTAACATAAATGTAGAGAGCCTCATAGTGGTCGACAATCCAGTCTGAACATAAAGGGCCTCGTAGTGGTAGGCGGCCTAGCATAAATGTAGAAGACCTCTTAGTGGTAGACTACCCAGTGTGGACGTAGAGGGCCTCGTAGTCATATGTGGCCTAATATGGGATGTTCTACATAGAGTGTTGATTGAGTAGTCTTTACCTTGTTGGTTATAGTAGATAATTGTTGGTGTCTCTAATATTACTAGCCCCTCTACCTGTTATCGATGCTACTGATAAAGGGTAGCATCTCCATTCCACTATGTTGGTTTTTTATTTATCGACTCATCACATGTCAACATTTGGTATAATATAAGTAGGTCGAGATACTCTTATCTTGTCCAGTATGAGCAGGTTGATAGTCTGACACCTTATTCTGTCCACTGTGAGTAGGAGAACAATTTCTTACTTCCATAATAATATGTTAGCTTATTTGGTGATGAGGGCTTTATGTTATATTTTGACATCAAGTTTGACATTCAATGAGGTGGCAGCAACCATGACCTTAAATTTTAAGCACACTCCATCAACTCACTTGTTAGATTTCATTCACATAAGAGAGGGTGTCATCATTCATGTGAACAATGAATGTACATATAGCATTATTGTGTACACACACACACACACACACACGAAATTGATCTTCTAAGTATCGGTGAGCTAAGCACTAGGTGAAGAGACACACTACAATAAGTGGTGTAATCAGTTTTATAATCACTCATTATCTCTCACCACCTATTGTAGTGTGTCATGTCACCCGAGTGCTTAGGATATCAGTCCTATATATATTTGTTAATTAATTATTTTTTTTGGGTAAAAAGGGAACAATATTCAAGGAAAAAAGCTTTAAAAATGTAAATGTTATGTCAACGTTTTCTTTTAATTTAATGTGCGAAGTTGATTTTAAGATGTTGCTTGAACGTTTGATGATTTGAGTTTTTGGAAGTTTCGAAGGTGCTTTCGAGCTTAGAATTTTTTCAAGATGAATAATTATTTATGTATTATTATATTGCTACATAATTGAATTTAATAAAAGAGGGACACTCTTTCTGATCGATTTGCTAATACTAAATATAATATGTGGTGTATGGTAATGGAAATATTGTACAAATGGCACCCCATGTGTGGGTTTGTTTTTTGAGGGAAACTTCCTCCCAAAAATTTCAAAATCTCACACATAAAAGGAGGTGAAGACCTCTACCCCCCCCCCCCTTTTACCCTCACTTCTCCACTTGTACACTTGTAAAAAATCCATTTCCTTCAAATTCTTAAGGTAACTTCTTCTTTCATCCTAGTTTTTTTCTTTTTAGTTGTCTTTCCTCTTATCATGTATAAAACCATCCTAACTTTTTTCATCCGACGAAAGTGAGTAAGGGGCGGGCAAGTCGATCAATACATGATGCTCGTCGGAGCATTGCCGATCAAAATCCGACAAGTAGTGGTTGACCATAAATCAACGTCGGCTAGTTGATCGCCTCGATGGTCGAAGGTCTACCAACCTTACGGAAGGTCAACGGGCTATTCATCCATCAACCAGCCCCGTCGATAGTCACCTTCTTGGGGTCAATTGATCATCCATAAGTCCGATATCCCGACACATTTAGCCAAATCTCACGTCTTCCCACCGAACTCTCCCAAAAAACATATTAGCTCAACTAAGTCTTTGAACCAAAATTTGAAAATCGGACGAGATTCGACAGGCGAGGTGGTTGTTCTTGAGATTTCAAAATACTATAGCCTTTATGATTCCCCCACTTAAATTGAAAAATCACTTAGCAAATTTTATCGTGATGCCAATTATATTTATAGAGCCCCTAGGTCCAAAGAAAGGCTTCCCGAGTCTGACCCTTGTGAAGTTGTCGTGTATACAGATACTATGGATGGTGGCTTTCAATTTCATATCCATCCCTTCTTCATCTTAAATTTTAATGAATTTCACCTCATTCATGGTCAAATAAACCCTAATGTGTGAAGGAAGGCGTTGTATTTCTTGTACATTTGGCTTAGCAAGAAGATCCCACTCTCAATAGACCTCTTTAGGTAGTATAATGCCTTTGTTTTCTTCACCTCTAGAGTGCCCTTGCGCTTTCCTAAATTTAGGAATTCCAACAGTGGATAGAAGTCTCGGGACTTTTGTTTTATCCTTTTGAGGGTCAATTCCTTTTCAACACAAATTGAAGACATCCTCAAATTAGTCTCTTCAATAGTCAAATCGAGATTACTCCTCCTCTATGAGCATAAATCCAGCCAGTGACCAATACACCACCACTTGTACCGACCTAGGGTCAATTTTGACTATGAAAAAAATGTTTATTGTGGGGATCGGATGACCTACTTGTAGGTCATCTTATCCTACCTATACTTTTACCCTTGTATGTATTACTTGCTATTTCTCGGGCCTGATGATCTCAACTGTGTGCATGTAGATATGGACTTTGATTTGGATGAGATATTAAAGTCACTGCAGTGTTAGGGAACGATGAGATTTATCCCTGCTGATGGTAGGTTGCATACTTTGCTTTTGACTTCATAGTTGTACCTTCATTTGTTGTTCTTTGAGCTTGATGGATTTTACCTTGTATGTATAGGTATGGAATTCAACCTAAAGGAGACCATGGATTCCATGCCTGAGTACGGGCATGAAAAGTGAGCCCATCGAAGCTATCCTACCACCTGAGACTAGAAAGGACAACTCGAGTTGCGTCAAGTTCGAGCGTGAGGTCTCTACTCTTCCAAACTTTGTGGTTTACACCTAGAGGGTAAGCTTCCTGATATACTTCATCATTTTTGCTTATGTCTATTTTCTCGAACACTCTAATAGTTGTTTATCATTTTATCTTTTCGTCTGTTAGGTTGTGGCCTTACAGGCTGGGCTTGTTAAGTCGAGCTACCGTCAGTCACCAGAGTTAAAAGCTCTCGTAGAGGAAAAGAAGAAGGAAGCTCACCACTACAAGAAGAAAGTTTATCCTTTGAAAAAGTCTCTTAGTTTCTTCTTTGAAAAAGTCTCTTGAAGCTTTAGAGTTTTGGGCTCATGAGCAAAAGAAACAAAAATTGATAACTTGCGATATGTCTTAGCCTAATCTCCCAAAGAGGCAATGGAGCAATATAAAGCCTCGATGGAGTATTCTAAGGATCGGGAGGCGTCTGTGGAGCAGTATAAATCGTCATCAGATTATGCTAAGGCCTTGTATTCATATGGGAAAAGACGATGACGAGGTCTATCAAATTGACCAAAGAGTGGATATCTGGTGTCGATCCATTGAGTTTCGATAGGTTTCTGGCTCAATGAAAAGGAAGAGAAAGTGAGGCCCTACATCCAGGCACACATCACGAGGCGAAAGCAAAAGGATTTCGCACTTGGGTTGATATAGTCTTTCGTTGTAGATCTTTTCTCACTTTCTACTGTTATTCGTTTTATCATTTGATTGTCTAGATGTTTCTCATGGTCCGAGATGTGGATAGAAAATCACATTTCATTTTGAGTATGGACGCTTTCTTATTGAACACCATTGTTGCTTAGTTTTTTTATCTATCTTGTCGTATAAACTCCACTTGCCAATGTGTAAAATTTAATTTGCCTATCCTCACACAACTCTTCTTATTTGATCGCATAATAGCCAACAGATACGACAACCAACGAGAGTGCACCTGGCTTTATAGCAACGGATAGGCATGGGTTGATTGCTATACAGTCAACATATACGCGTTGACCGCAAGCCCGAGTTGTAATTTCACTTTTCGTATTTAATTTATTGATCCTTAACTGATTTTCTAGTATTGTTGCCCTTTGTCAATGTTGAATTTCGGAGAGCGGGGTCTAGTGGTTTAGGGCATTAACCAATTTTTAGTTTTGAAAACTCTCCACTATAGCCGTAGAACGTAGTCGTGCTTGTAAACAATTTATTGGTTTTGTTGCTCTCCACCTAGCCCCTCGGGTTGCGTCGAATATAGAGCACAAGGTCTAGTATAACCAATCTTGGGTTTTGAAGGCTCTCCACTAGGACCATAGAGTGATGTCAAGCTTTTAACCAATTTATTGGTTTTGTTTCTCTTCGTCTAGCCCCTTGGGTTGCATCGAATGTAGAGCAGGGGTCTCATGATTTAAAGCCTTAACCAATTTTGGGTTTGAAGGCTCTCTACTAGGACCTAGAGCGCTATCGAGCTTATAACTAATTTATTGGTTTTGTTGCTCTTCGCCTAGCCCCTTAGGCTGCATCAAATATAGAGCACATGGTCTAGTAATTTAGGGCCTTAACCAATTTTTGGTTTTGAAGACACTCCACTATGACTGCAATCGAAGTGTTCGAAAGGTTTGAGGCCGCACATTGACATATAAATTGCCTGAATCTGGAAGCTTAGAAGGCGCACCGAGACGTTCCAACTAGGCTGACCTTTCCCTTGCACCTTCATCATCTGCTACCATTTAGGCCTTTTATTAAATAACATTAATAATAACAATAGGCCGTGCCTATATCAGGTATTACATTAAAGAAATTGATAAAACAACCTATCTATAGTATGTACAAAAAGCATGACTTATCTTTCTACTAAGTAGCCTATTAATAGTATTTTTTGAGATGCTCAGCATTCCATGATCTGCCTAGTGGTTTCCTCTTCATGTCATTCAGATCATAAGCTCCTTTTTCTAAGGTTGGGAATCACTTCATATGGTCTTTCCCAATTTAGCCCGAGCTTAGGTGGAGGGTGCCCTGTTGCTGTGTTCCTAAGCACAACATCTACTAGCTGGAATATTCTTGGTCTTACTCTTCTATTGAAATACTCTGCAGTTGTCAGCTTATATGCCGCCATCTTTATGGCTACCCTCTCTCTTATCCTCTCAAGCAAGTCGAGTTCTACATTGGTTGCCTTGATGTCAAGCTGGTGGACTTTCATTCTACCAGTCTCACTAAGTATTTCAACAGGAACAACTGCTTCGTCGGTCGGTTCCCATAGGGTTGTGTGGTATGCCTATAGCACATTGGGTAATTTGTCTACCTAAAGTTCTTTTTCTTTCTCCAACCTTGTCTTTAGATCCCACAATATGGTTCGATTCGTCACTTCGGCTTGCCCATTCGATTGGGGGTGAGCAACTGAAGTCAGCTATGGTCAATGTGATAACTTGTGCAGAAAGCTTTGAAGCTATGATTATCAAACTACTTGCCGTTATGTGTAATGATCACTCTAGGTATCCCAAACCTGCATATGACATTTTTTCTCACAAAGCCCTGTACCTTAGCTTTCGTGATGGTGGCTAGCAGTTCTACCTCCACCCAGTTAGTAAAGTAGTCAATGGCGACTAGTAAAAACTTTCTTTGTCCTTTGGTAATAGGCCAGGTCCCAAGATATCTATTTTTCATTGAAATAAAGGACTTAACCTAAAGATACCCATCTGTGGCTAGGCTAGAACATGGATCAAGTTCCCATAGCATTGATATGCATCACATTTTCTTACCAGTTCTTTAGCGTCTTCTTTCATAGTGGGTCAATAGTATCCTTGTCATAGTACTTTAAAAGAGAGGGCGCCTCCCCTTAATGGTTGCCACAAATTCCTGCATGTACCTTGAATATCACCTCTTGTGCCTCTATTGGTTGTAAGCACTTCAAATATGGCATGCCCTACTTATAAAGTTGTCCATCTATGATGTGAACAAAGTTGCTCGAGCCTTCAGCCTCTTTGCCTCGAAACCATCTTCCGACACCTTGTCTTCTGTGAGATATTCGGTCAATGGGTCCATCCAACTTTTTTTATACTATAGGTTCACAACGTTAATTATATGTTGAACGCTGGGCTGCTGCAGGACTTGCATGTTTTCTATGCGAGGCAAATTCTTCGGGTTGGTAGATGCAAGTCTGGTCAATGCATGTGCTCTCTCATTATCTTTCTGAGTGACCTTAGTTATCTTGAAATTTTTAAATTCTCTCTGTACATCTTTTTTTCATCAGATACGCTGCCATCTTTTCGTCCATTGCTTCAAAGTCCATTGTCACCTACCTTAGTATTAACTAAGAGTTGCTGCAAATCTCGATCGATGACACCTCCAGTCCGACTACCAACTCTAGGCCTATGATTACTACTTCATACTTGGCATCATTATTTATAACTAGGAATTTGAAATGTATCGAATATTCCAACTCTTCTAAGTCTGATCCTATCATTAATATCCCTACTCTGGATCCTTCAACGTTTGAGGACCCATTACAAAAAAATTCTAATTCGCCTTTCGTTATGCGGCAACTCAGGCAGGGTGGTAAGCTCGGCGATAAATCCTTCTAGAGCATGTGCCTTAATAGTCGTTCTTGGTTTGAATTCAATATCGAACTCACTCAACTCGATCGCCCATTTCAGCAATCACCTCAAAGTTTTTGGTCGATGTAAAATCTGCTTAATCGGCTAATCAATTATTACCTGTACTATGTGAGATTGGAAGTATGACCTCAATTTTATGACCACAACGACCAATGCGCTGTGCAGCTAGGCTATATCTCTGCGCCCTTCAGCACTTAGCTTACGTAGTAAATTAGCTTTTGTGCCTTTGGGAATTCTTTCCCTAACACCACACTAACTATCTGCGATGATACTACTTACATCCTCGAGGCACAAACTAGTCAAATTGGTGGTTGTTGTAGTGATTGCTTCAAAGACTCAAGTGACTCTTCGCACTCCTAGGTCCATTCAAAGTTGGTAGAACCCCTCATATAAAAAAAAAACGTTGGTAGAGCCCCTTTAGCTATGAAGAAATGGTAAAATTTATCTGTTGCTCGACTCATGAAGTAATTCAGCGCTACTACCCGGTACATCCTTTGGACCTTCTTCTTACTAGTAGAACTTTTCATCTCTAAAATCGTCTAAATCTTATCTAAGTTTACTTCAATGCCCCTCTGCGTGACCATAAAACCTAGGAACTTTCCACCGGTTGTACCAAAAACATATTTTTTAGTTGAACTTCAACATATTCTGTCAGGTGACATCGAATACTTTCTGCAAGCAAGCCACGTGGTTATCAGCCTTGGTACTTTTGACCACCATGTTGTCGACATAGGCCTCTATAACACTCCAATCAATCCACGGAAACTCTATTCACCATCCTCTAATAGGTAGCCCAGACGTTTTTTAGACTAAATGGCATGGCCGTATAGCAATACGTCCTGAAGTCAATGACAAATGACGTCTTTTCCCGATCAAACTTAGCTATAGAAATTTGGTGATACTCGGAAAATGCATCCAGAAAAATTAAGTATTTCTTGACCCGACGTAGCATCAACCAGGTGGTCTATCAGGAGAACTGTATATAGTTTTTTGGACACATCTTATTCAACTCAGTGTAGTTTACACACATGTGCTATTTCCCGTTCAATTTCTTTACGAGCACTATTTTTGCCACCACTCAGGGTATTGCACTTCCATGAATGAAATCGCCTGCAGCAATTTCTTAACCTCCACTTTCACCACGGCTTGTCTTTCCTGGACAAAGTCTATTTTCTTTTGCTTCAGTGACTTCATCCTTGGTAGAACATCGAGATGGTACTGGGCGATTGTTGGGCTGAACCCTTGGATATCGCCTTACACACTTAACCCCTATACTAGTTAGGAACTTTATGACCTAATGGTAAGTTGAGAAAATAGAATCAGCAGTGTTAAGCAATGGTCAACCATAGATGGCATTGTAGGCCATAGGGGTTTTGACAACTAAGAAATGTATCATGATCACCATGGTCGTTAGATAAGTGCCTAGCATGATCGATAGCTCCACAGTTCCCTTTGGTATCACTACCACCCCTCCCAAGCTTTGTAGACGAGTGGTCACCATTTTTCAATTTCTCAGGAGAGATCTTCAAACCCAAAAAGGCATCCCAAGTGAGGACATTTGTTGCACTTCTTCCATCGACCAGCACCCTCTTAACATTGAAATATGCTATGTCATCCACCACTACCAGCGCATTATCATGGGGCTTGCTACACCAATCAAGTCTTCATCGCTAAAAGTGATCCTCAGATTGGACCTTACCTTCTTCTGGATAGAGCAGACGCCAACGGAGCGTGCATAGCTCTTCTTAGCCGAATTTGAGTTTTCGCCTGTCGTTATCCTACAAATGATCACATTTATACTCTAGCTCTGGGTGGAGGGTGACGATCCTTGACTTTTTGCTTGCCTACGTCATTTCTCACATACTTGGTTAAAAACCCCCATCTGAGAGGCTGTTTAATCTCCTTCTTCAGCTGCATGTAATCTTCAGTATCATGTCTGCGATCTTTATAAAAATAGCAATACTTTATTTGATTTCTTTTGCTGGATGACGTCAACATTGACTTTGGCCATTCGACCTCCTTCATGTCCCATATTTCCATTAATAGTTTTGTGCATGGGATGTTGAAAAGGGTGAAGGCTTGACCTATTCTCGCCTTTTCCTAATCAATCGATCATGAGTATACTCTTTTTTCATGAGCTCATTTTTCAACATGCTTTTGTCAGAAGGTTTTCATTCATCACTTGACTTTCGCTTCTCACCTTCTGTTTTTACATTATTCTCTAAGATTTTTTGTGACCTTCTCTATTTCCTCAACGTCAACATACTTGTCTCCCTTCTTCAGCAGGTCATGGATCAATTCTAGGGAGTTTTTGGAGAGTGACATCTTAAAGGCCCGATTCCACGTCCCATTCTTCAATGTTGTCATCACTACAGACATTTTGAGGTCCTTTATACCAAGTGTCACTCGGCTAAACCTAGTCAAGTATTCCTGCAAAGATTCATCTTCCTCTTCTACAACTTGCATCAATTCAATGGCTATCCTCATCTTCCTATTGCTACTTAAGAAGTAAGCCACGGAACTCTTAGAGAGCTTATTGAATATTTTGATAGATCGGGGTACCAAAATTGCTACTAGTCTCTGGCCTCTTTCCTTAGTGTTGGGAGAAGAGACAGACACATCACTGCATTCGGGGCTGCATAGAGACTCATTAAATCAACAAAAGTCCGTAGGTGATCAAGCAAATCCGTGACTCCGATGTATGCCTCTATCATAGGTTGTTTGAAGTCTTTCAATAGAGGAACTGCCATGATCTTGAGTACAAATGGATCTTCTTCAAAAAGCATTTGCATGCATCTGCCCTTTCTCTTGGATAATTCATCGTCTATCTTCTGGGTCATCATTTCCTCCATCTTTCGTTCCAAGTCTACCATTAGTTATGGAAAGTGTGGAATTGCGACCCACGTAGCCCCCAAGTCTCATGTTACTGGCTGAGTACCAGGTGGGACAACTGTTGGTGCCTTATGAGGTGGTTGCTCACTCATAACTCTAGCGGGTTCTATGGTGGGACTATGGCTTTTTGAATTTGACTTTACAAGAGGATGGTCATCATGGTTGCCAACTGAGTCTTTAGAATACTGAATTGGCTCTGCGTCACATACTGTGGCAGTGGATCATGACTCTTTATAGCAGACTCTGACTCCGTCTCCGCTATATTCCCGACCATGCGTGTTTCACTCTTGGTTCGTATTCTTGACATAATTTTTGTGTTCAGTGGTTTCTCACAGATAGTGTTAATGAGATGATTATAAAATAACCTCTGTATCCTCTTAGCGATGTGAGGTTTCTACAACTTTGATGAATGAATGTCACCTAAAAAATGAGGTTGGGGCTTTTTTTTTCCCTTGTACCTCCTGAATGAGAATTAGTAGGTGATTTAGGAATGTAGGAAGAAAAAATAGAATACATACTCAGATAGCCAAAAATATTTTTAAGATCCCTACTCGTCTCGCTTATGAGTATTTATAGGCATCTGAAGCCATGTAACTGTTGGGTGGTTATCATGCCACGTATCATATGTATCATTTCCTACTATCCCCACATTTTTAGTGGGGGACCTCCACCTATCAAGCTGTTAGTTATATCTATATTCATGGAATGGTTGACATCCAACTCAATGATGTTTTTATAATCAAGTGTGATGTTGGCCTCTCAGTGATAGATGTCCTTGCATGAATGTAGAGGGCCTCGTAGTGGTCGACAACCCAGTGTGGATGTAGACGATTTTGTAGTGGTAGGCGGCTTAGCATAAATGTAGAGGACCTCATAGTGGTCGACAGACTAGTGTGAACGTAAAGGATCTCATAGTGGTAGGCGGCCTCGGAGTGGTAGGCGGTCCAACATAGGATGCCCTACGTAGAGTGCTGATTGAGTAGTCTTTACCTTGTTGGCCATACTAGATAATTGATTGTGCCTCTAATATTAGAGTTGAAAATGGCTGCTTATTCTCAGGTTTTTAGTATTTTGGAATTGAGAATTCATTGTTGGAATATTGACTTGGTTATTTTTTTTTTACTTTTTATACATTTGTTCAATGTTAAATAGTAATAAAGAGATATTTCAAATGTTTATCTCAATTTTCTACTGATGAGCATAATATTGATGAAATGACTCTTTGATATAAAAGGGATAAAATTGATGTTCTCGACGTTGTGAATGAAAGGGATGTAATTGATGTTGTGATTGAGTAGATGATGGGGATAAAATGGATAAAGTTGATATTGAAGATGATGAGATGTCGGGGATGAAGAGGGTAAATGTGATACGAGATGAAGATGATAAATTTCATGTCTGAGATGAAGGGGATAAATTTCATGTTAAATTGTATGTTGTAGGTAAAACTTTATGTTTAATGAAGAAGTGAAGAAAAGAATGCAAAATAGTAGAAAAATGGCAAAATTTAAAGATGAAACCTTGGAGACAAATATTACATTAAATGGGTTCGAGTTAAATGGGCATCAATAGACTTGCATTGGAAATTTTAATTGGAGGCCCAAATTATACGTACATATATATATATATATA